>JAYDZE010086271.1:0-24697 GCA_034509125.1 Monilaria moniliformis
AAAAAATCATGAGATGCATAATGATATGGTTAATGATGAACAATGATGCATTCGTGTACGAATAATGATATTCGTTTATCCGATAATGATATAATTCGAGATCACATAATTTTCGGGATATTTCCTAAAATCGTGAAAACGTGGAATTTTATTTTTACAATTTTAACCTTACAATGACATTGTATAAGCAAAGTAATGATATCATAGAGAAAGTAATCTCGCATGTTCATATCTTAATTTAATGGTTGATATTAAGTATTAGTTATGTATATAAAACTGGTTTTGATTATAATGTGATCCTATATATATATATATATATAATTTTGACAATAACATCATGTTATTTTCTTTGTGGGGAGACAATAATATTGTTTAGTCGAGCAAAGAAGATTGTTCCAAATACCAACGGCGCAAAGTCTTGGATTATGAGGACCACGCCGTCCTCTTACCCACTTCACGTGCTTCCCAAAACGTATTTATAGCTTCTCACATTTTAATACTTTTATATTGCTTTGCTAAATTATTTTATGGAACCATCTTTGATTCGAATTAAAAAATGGTGTAATTTCTAAAATGAGCAAAACTCATGAGTATTTCAAGAGATTACATATAAAACATGACATATTTTCAACTGTTGAAAAGATGAGTCTGACAATTTTGTTTAAAAAAAATTATTGGCAAGTGTGTTTTGACTTTTGATTGGATAACAGATATTACCGAGTGTCTCACCATATAATAAATTATGATTTTTTGATAAATAAGAGGTTTTTGTAAAATTAATATATAAAGTAGAATATATGATCATGTTCTAAAATAAAAAGTTGCATAATTTTGGAGGTATCCAATATAACAATTGTTATGTACTATTTGTGAAATGAGAGAGTATCATTTATCAAAAAGTTGCAAATGTGGCACTATGTAGAACTGTATTTGCAACTTCTTTATATCTATTTGCAACTTGTCCCAAATTCACTCCGATTCATCTACGGTTGTTCTCTTTTATACAAATTTATCATAAGAAATAAAAAAAAAAAAATTATCACAGTTTAGCGCTCCCATCATGTTCTTTAGCATGAAAAAGGTCTAAATATAAAAAAAATATTATCACATCAATAATTGATGATAATATTATCATTAATTAGAGTGAAAGCATAGAAAAGAGTTGTTTGAAAAAAATCACCATATCCAATATATGTTACTCCTTTGTCCCCAAATAATAGGCCTAAGTGGGTGCAACACGAATTTAATAAAAGTGGTTGGTGTATTATGAGTGGAGAATGAATTTCACCTTAAAAATAGTGTTGGTAAGTATTAATAAATATATTGTGAATGAAGAAAATGGTGGGTCATGTGACAGAAAGAATAAATAAATTAATATATTGAGCGTAATATGTGGTGAGGTAGTATTCATAATTGTAAACTGAGTAATTTTTGTAAACGTAATGAAATGGCGAAAATGAATTATTGTTTAAGGATGGAGACAGTATTAGTGAAAATTAATTTCTATTTTTCACAAATTTCAATTGAAAAGAAGGGCAACTTTATTCGTCAATTCGATGAATTGATAAATATTTAAGAATTGGACTTTTACATAAATTGTAAATAACATATAAGCTTTAGTTAATGCATTAACATGGCTCTTCCTTAGGTATCAATCATAACTCAGTTATTATAAGCATATTCACAAATGTTCTAAAATAGGGTGAAAATTCATTACAGGTGATGAGCTTTGTGTTACATATTCACACACAAGGGTGTAATAAATGAGTGGAGAAATTAAGTCCAATGAGGCACCTCTTAGGGAAATTGCATAAAATTAATGAGGAAATCGTACAATTGGACCATTAAAAGGCATTATATTGATGATAAAATCGTACTACACATGGCTAATTAAAGTTAGGACCAATTCAATGTGAAGCCCCAATTGCAAAAACATTCCAAATTGACATAAAAAGGTGTTTGTAAATAAACTTCCCAGTCACGAATTTAAAGCGACAAATAATCAACCCAAATGATTATTCACAGAAAATATTGAAATTAGAAAATGTAGTTATTTTCTAGAATAAAAATGTAATTAAAAATAAATCAAGTCAAAGATCCCCTAAGTGTTCGAATATTTCATGCTCTCGGGAACTAATATTTATCCCTTGCAAATGGCAATATATATTTGAAGTAATCAAATTTTCGAACGACGTGGCTCAACAAAGCCAAGAGATTTTGTATTAGCTCAAAAACGTTGATTGAACCATACAATGTAAAAATGCAGAAGAAGAATATAACAATTAAAAAGAATGATATCATATAAGAATGACGTTTGATAGATATTGAGTCGTTGAATGATTTAACATATGAGAATAGGTTATGATGGATCTTGACAAGTTAAAACTTCATTTAAAATTTGTAAAATTAAAATGAAATGTAAACATATTTTGATAAATTTTTTAAAACATATTTTAGAATTCATAATATTTCTTTCATTGAATTTGAATTTTTCAATTTGTTTATTTTTTATTATGTTATATTAGTAAAAATTTAATGCATATATACGTTACATATAAATTAGATGACTAATTTTATTTTATATTTATGTAGTTATTTATTTTATCAAAATTATCATTGAAGTGCTGAATTGGTTTCTAAAACAAGCTAGAATAATAGACAATAGTTGTACCTAGGACCAAGTCCATTTGGTTTCTAGGTCAATCATATTTGGGCTATGGATTAATTGTATTGGAATTTTATTGATCGGGTTAAAAAATTTACAACCCTAATCCTCTAAATTCAAATTCAGATAGCTATTCGAGCCGGCCGTAAATTTTTAGCTAGACTGACATCCTTATGTGACCAACATTCAGTCCCAGGAGGAGTTCAAAACGTGCATAGAGAAAGTAGATAAATTAGGAAAAGAAGGGTTTTTCCTAAGGTGTGCCTATATGATACAGAAATAGCTACAAGTCATATCAATTCTATCAAGTCAAATGGGCACTCCGAAAGATGAACTTTAGTAGAGTAGCTAAATACAAGATAACATTAAGGTCAAGAAAGAGTTGGTAAATATGGTTGAGGAAATTACTGATTTAATATCTTAAGTTTTTTTCCTTATAGAGAAATCCACCTGGATTCCTAAGAAATGTTACATCCTAGCATGGCACATCATCTCCCTATTTTTGGGACACAATTTTTTTTTTTTTTTATCACTTCGCTTCCTTGCTATTTTAATAAGATGAGAATACAGCATAGTAAGGAAAGTATATATAGGTCTGCAAAAGTATATTTTAAAAATAACTTTCTTCCTAAAAGAAAAATAATAATACTACTTTAAGGACTTAAAAAAGCTACATTTTAATCAAAGTACATAAAGTAACGTTTTGTTTTCAGAGTCCAACTAACAAACTTCGTCCGGACTTTGTTTCATTTTCAAATCGTTGCGAATAAATACTATTTTTTTAATTTTCGCAACTGTCTTTCCCAACTTTTCGATGATTAGAAAGATGATTTGGATTCTAATATGAACTAAAATCAATTAGGACATGAGTAACGCGCATCTTATGGTCGTTCCGGCGAGAAGGGATCAACACGAGACGCGTTGTGGGTGGGGTGGTGGGATGGAGGGAAAAGGGGCGGGTTGGCATGCCACGCGCCCCCCTCCACGGGCAATGAGCGCGCGTGTTGTGCCCACTCGTTGGGTTTGTGAGTAGCCGTCAACGTGACGCAATTTTTTTTAATTTTTTTTTAATTCAAAATTTTTAAAAGATAATAATTTTTTATTTCCAACGCCTAGTTTATTTTTTCCTTTTTTTTATTCATCCCAACCCCTATAAATACCCTCATTCCCTCATTCCATTTCTCGCATCATTTATATCCACCTTCTCTCTCAACTTTATCTTTTTGTCACACTTCATCTTCTTCATTCCATTTTAATTTCGAAAGCCAAAATGTCCGGTGACGACAACCAGAACCAATGGCGAGATTGGTTCATCCATGAGGACTACGGTCCATTCACGTCGGGTTCCACCCAATCGTCGACTTAACCATGTTGACGCCCCAAGGGGCATACCCTCACGAGCTCCCCACCCAACAGTTGGACGACATTCAACTCTTCGACGAGCAGATTGGCCGCGATGTTCGAGCGGCATACACTTCGGAAGAAACAAAACCGATCTTCGAGGTGTATGTCGACACAAGCGAAGATCCAACTGTTGGAAACCAACAAAAATCCAAAGTTTTTTGGGAGAGGGTTGCCGCTGCATATAACGCACGCCGCCCGGAGGGCGCCTTGGCGAGCACGTAAAAGAAGATTCGGTCTTATTTCAACCAAGTTAGCCCGGAAGTCTCCAAGTTTTGCGGCATCTACAACAACTTTGAGAATGACTGACCATGCGGTGCAAGCGAGGTGGATATTCTTAAATCCGTCATGCAAGTCTACCAACACGACACCGACAGCCATTCAAGTACATCTCCACTTGGGAGAGGGTCCGGAACATCGAGAAGTGGGTGGGTGGCATTGATTCGGCGTCGAGCGCACGAAGCATACCTTGAGCGACCACTACTCCACAAGCAGTGGCGAAGGATCCAGAGGCGCGAGCGAGGGGGTGTCTGGGGGGTCGAGTCGAGCTCGTCCGACCAAGACGAAGGTGTCAAGGAGAAGGGGGAAAACGGCGGCCTCGAGCAGTGTGGAACCTCCACAAGCGGATACGAATGCGATGAAGTGGCCAACAAAAAGCTAATGTACAACTTGTTGGTGAAAACATATACCAAAGACACAAGCGGTATGGCGCCTAAACAATTGGAGGTCCACTGAAGATTGATTAACAATCTCCAGAAGGATTTGGATATGTTGTCGAATGATTAGCATTTTTATGTTTTTAATTATATAATCTTAGAAATTTAATTATGTAATTTTTTATTTTCAATAATGTGTTTCTAGGATCTTTAATTATGTAATTTTTTATTTTTCATTATATAATATTATGATATTTAATCATGTAATTTTAATTATTTTAATGAAGTTCGAATATTTTACTAATCCGAAAAATCAATTTAAATAGAATATGTAATAAATATAAAAAATAATAAATGGATAGAAAATTAATAGATGAGACATGTGAATAGTGCAATGGAATGGATGGTTAAGGGATAGGGATGTGGGTCTTGTATCTTGATTAAGAGATAAGGTAAAAAATATTGTGAGGCCCATGAATAGTTAATAAACAGTGCAAAGAAATTGACGGTATAGAGACATCGTTGTTGATGACCTTAGAAAGATGATATGAAGGCTAGCTTGGAGGAAAACTGCGCTGTTTCTAGTGTAAGTAAATTCAAAAGTAAACTTGGACTATGAAATCTTACATTTATATAAAAAAACTGTATAATTACATACTGAATGATCTTGTTTTGGTCCAACTTGGTATCCATGTCATCTTTATGATCCATTTTAGCCCATATTGACGTTTATATAATCTTTTTTATCATCGAAAAAGTGAATAAGTTTCAATTGCAAAAATTAAAAAGATCTATTATATACTCTTTACAAATGTTTAAAAGTAAAATCTAAATTAAAAGATGACTATAAATTCATGATTTATTTTTCAATTAGTCTATATTTTCACTACTTTTATTCCTTTCAAAACAAATATTACATGGAAACACATTCTAATTTTAGGTTCTCGGGAAATCCAGTTCCATGCAATAATCCCCAAATTATACATTTTTTCGATGAAAAGAAAACGCTCAAACCATCAAAAGTGGTGAGCATAAGATCCACCAGCTAAACAAAAACAACAGCAAGGAGAAAAGCAAAGGGAAAAATAGCAGCACAAGAGATAATTGGCAGCCTAAATCTATAGCCAAAAAAAGAGAAGAAAAACCAATTTGTGGGGCACCCACGACAACATCACTTGAAGACACGCCAACACCAACAAACACCTCAAGACATCAACCAAACATCATACACCTAACTTGGTCTGCATACCTTGAGATCTCTCATTCCAAATATTCGAGCAAAACCTGTATCTTGCCAATTAATGGGTTTAACCTCCGGACCAACATCTGATGTTGTTTAAGTCATCGGTCGTAGGATCTGTTGGGAGTGTGAAGTTCGGACACCAGCTTTTAGTCCATGAGCGAAGCCGCCAAATTAGTCTTTTTTTCTCAATCTCCCAATTCGGGTCAAATTCTTGGAAGGTAATCTTGTTCCGAATGTTCCAAATTGACCATGCTATGACGTAGAACATAGATATCCAAAGTTTCTTGTCAAACTTGCAGAAAGGAGTGCCCATCCAAGAAATAAAACACGAAGTTGGTTCCTTGGGCATGCAGAAGGAGATATTCCAGCGCTTGCAGCAATAATACCAAAGGCCACTGGAAACTCTGCAGGTGAAGAAGACATGATCTAAAGTCTCCGGCTCTTCCTTGCATAAAACACACAGGTCATCTTCGACTCCATGAACACCCAATTTGAGCAGCCTATCCTTAGTTGAGATTTTGGTGTTCCAATTTGAGATATTTTCAGCTGAATAAGTTAAAGTTTAGTGCAAAATATCAATACATATATATTTATAATTGGGACAAGATCACGTGGAAAATTTTCTTTCGTAATACATAATATCTAAATTATTGATTTTCGTAGGATTTACTATTATAATTAAATGATGCATAATCATATGTACAAAAATGTGTCATCCTGATCCTCTATGTATATAGAATTATATTACTCAAAATTAATTGATAAATTTTAATTATGGAGTGAGACAATTTAAGTTGTTATTAGATAACCAAGAGAAATAATCTTCCATTAAACTTCATACTCCCTCTATTTCTTTTATTAAGTGTTCTAAAACATCAAATTAGGCATATTAAGAAAATAAATTTTTTTACCTTTGTGATCTTATTAATTATCACAATAAATACATATATACAATTAAATACCAAATTTCAAAGAATATTAAATAAGAATGAAATGAGAAGAATGTCATAATTTTATACTCTTAATTTTTTTAAATGGAACACGTATTAGGAAATAAGAAGAAAAAAAACTAAATAGAATAATTATTTAGAAACAGAGGGAGCAACGATATTATATTAAAAGAAAGGACGTGACAATGATGAACTAATTTATGGAATAACAATAATAACTTTCTACTGAAATGTTTTAGATTTCAAATTGACTATTAACGCACAAATTTTCACATAATTTACGATGTTAACACGATTTTTGAAGTGTTGCAATATTGTCACTATATTTATTTTTTTTGTAAATTAACATTCCATTTTTTTATTGTCATTAAAAAATTGGCACATGGAGTATAATATTATTCGAAATGAAAATATTAAAGTTGTGAAATCGCAATTGGGTGATGCTGACTCCAGTAAGACATGCCATATCAAATTTTCAGAGATCGGAAAAATTAAGGATATGAATTTTGCACTAAATTGAAAGGTGGTGATATTATTATAATGTTTCAACAATCGTGCTAAATTACAAATTAAGTTAAAATTCATGCATTAGTTAACAATTAATTCTTTAAAATTCTACTAGTATATTCTAGATTGAGCGGCTATCAAAATAATATGGATGACTTGGCAAAAATCTTATTATTTTATTATATGAGTAAATATTACTTTAAATTCTAAATTATTCACGCATAATATTAATTAAATTTTGAACTATTAGAATCGATTTTTAAATAATGAACTATCAAATTTGTATTAATTGTACCCTAGATTTATTTTTGGCATCGTAAAATTGACGTGCCACAGTCACTTAATATATTTTTTTAAAATTTATGTGGCAAAACGACGTTGTTTCGCCATATAAGTTTTAAGAAATAGGAAACAATATAACTTTGAACCTCAAACTCACATGGCAAAAATGACGTTGTTTAAAATTATTTCCGATAGTTCTAGATTTTTTTGATTAAGGAAAAGAAAGTCTCAAACCACTTGAGGGTGGTGATAAATAGTTGCCAACAGAAGAGTCAACAAGCCAACAATAATAGACTAACAAAAGGTAACACCACCCCAATCTATCTAAGGAATACAAAACCTGAAACAATCAAGCCCCCAGCAGCTTGGGGTCCAACTAGCCAATATACAACAAAACAAAAGAGGATCGCACACACTAGAATCCAAAAAAACCACTGAGCGAGATAACCAGCTAGCAATAGCCCATCACCCACAAAAGACCGAAACTAGGGAGAAACTATAGAATGAAAAACAAATTTACCGCGAAATTTTTTTGGGGTAATCTGGTGTGTTCCTCCCAATTCCTAACATCGTTCCAGTTCTCAAGGATCAGCCCCGGTGTGAATGGGAATTGGTGGCACCATCCTCTAGTCCAAATAGCAAACCGCCTGAACAAGCGTTTCTTTTCAAAATCCCGATTCGGCACAAAATCTTGGAAAACCACCTTATTTCGAATATTCCAAATAGACCACACAATGACATAGAATATGGAAATCCAAATTTTCTTGTCGAATCCCTAGAACGGGGCACCAAGCCACGAACTAAAGCATTCCTTAGGCGCTTTGGGCAGGCATGTGGAAATCGTCAACTAACCACAACTATGATACCACAGACTGCTGGAGAACTTGTAGGTAAAAAAATATGTGTGTAACAAACTCCTCCTCCTCCTTGCAAAGCACGCGCCAATCGTCATCAATGCATGCGACTCCTCTACTAAACTGTTTATCTTTTGTGTTTAGTCTCCCTTAGAGGATGAACCACATATGAAGTTGTGCTCAAGGTGGGGCAGTCTGTACTCTCTCATCTCTCGTGTCTACTCTCAAGGGCATTTGATTCATGACTGAAAGAAGTATTCCGCCGAGATCCTCTTCCCAAGCAAAGAGTTTTCTCCTCCAACGAAGGGCCCATCTCCAGACACCTCCTAACCACTTTCCCAAGTCCTCAATACGTTCTTCTTTTTGGCAGGATAAAATGAAGAGTCTAGGGAAGGCCTTCTGAAGACATTATTCCCCTATCCAGGGTCCATCCAAAATTTCGTTTGAGCTCCATTGCCTACCATTATCTGCAATCCTTTGGTAGCCACTTCCTGAATATCTTTATTGAAGCAATAAAAGTTTGTAATTTGGTTCTAAGTGCTTGTTTTTCCGTTCTCCCGCCTTCTCCGCAAGTCCTCCATATTTTTTAAACCATGGTTGGATCTGATTATCTTATTACATAGAGATTCTTTGTCATCAGTGAAACTCCACCACCACTTAAAAAGCAAGGATGCATTCCTAATTGAGATGTCACCGACTCCTACCCCACCTTGGTTTCGTGGTTTTCGAATAAGCTCCCAGCTAACCAGGTTCCCTCATTTCTCTCATTCTGTCATTCCCCAAAATAATCGCCTTTGGAGCTGGATAATGCGCTGAGCCACCTTTTTAGCCATGTGGAAGAGGCTACGGTAATACATTGGTATGTTGTTAAGAGTCGCTTTTATGAGAACAAGTCTGCCCGCCTTCTAGAGATTTCTTGCCTTCCACAAAGCAATCTTTTTTCAATTTTTTTTATAACTAGTTTCCATGTTTGACTTTTCTGAGGGCTAGCACCCAAGGAGATGCCAAGGTAGGGATGGGTAACTTAGCGACTCCACACTTTAGCATCTTTGTAGTGTCTTCTATCCATTTATCTTGGCAGTTAAGCGAAATGAGGGTTGATTTTTTGTAGTTTATCATGTGACCAAATATAATTCATATTGGGAGAAGAGTTTGGATTTAAAGTTATTAATTTACCCTTACAAAAACACTTGCATGTGCACGCCCTCATGGTGAGCTCATGCCGGGTCAGCTCGGACCCGACTCGGCCCAAACACATCCCACAACCCGAAACCAATCTGAACTCAACCCAAATTTGATCCAAACTCATCCCATAGTCTAAATATATTACTCATTTTATAAAAGTAACACTTGTAATGTTTAAAAGTGATTGTTGTATGAGTAATTGTTATAATAATAAAATAATTGTTGTTACGGATAAAAATGTTTGAGTTATAAGTGACGGTTGTTGTAGAATGGGTGCGTCAGAGCGCACCCAAACGCGCCTCTCTCCCTTATTATATTATATATACATGGGGTTATTCTTTTCCATTATTGGATGTTCCAAAACAGTTTCAATAATACTATTCTAAATGGAAAAAAAAAAAAAAAAGTTTCAATATTGCTTGCTTGATAACTACGTTAATCGGCCTCAATTTGAAATTACATTAATTTGGCAACTTTTCTATATCGTAATGCATTTGGCAAATCTAATATGTAGATCTAGTCAAGTGTATGTGCACCTTCCTGCATAGAAATAGAATCCTATATAGTAATCCCTGAACTTTCACGTTTAGTCATTTGGAGATACGCTAGATTTCATTGTATATTTTATAGTACACAATTTCCTCATCCTTTTTCTCTTGTATTTACTCTTATTTAAATTGGAAAATTCATCCGCATAATTTTAATTGGTTATAAAACTAATAAATATAATATATTATTTTTTATGTACATCGTAACCAAAAACGTAGTACTTATGTGATGATTGTAAGCGTGGAGTTTTTGGAGAAATTAATGTGAGATAAAAACTTGTGTAATCTCTTCTACATTATGAGTATTAAGAAAAAGTTATCGTAATTGTACATAAAAGTTATTTTGTTAAAAGTTATTTTTTATGGTTTAAAAGTGAAATGATTAAAATTGATTGTTGACGTTATTAATAAAAGTTATTGTTCATGAATACATACAAGTGTATGTTCTTATGAATAAAAATCACACTCAAATAAAAAGTGACACTTTTTGTAATTAAAAGTGATTATTACAAAAGTGATATTTGTTTTCAATAAAAAAAATATATTGTTTTTAAAAAATGACCAGGTCGGGCTGGATCTCGGCCAAATTTGACCCGCGCGAGCTATACGTGCGCGCACAGGAGTGCGCACCTTAGCGTATATACATACCACATCAATTGATGTATTTTCGAATTTCGTATAATAAAAATATAATAAAATAGTAAAAATCAGGAAATAAGAAATAATTAAAAATCCAATCATATAAAAAAAATATATATATATATATATATATGTTTACTATTTATATGTAAAATTAATAAAAAAATAATTAAAAATCCAATCATATATGTCAAATTTGTAAAAGAATATATTTAAAATTGGTGGCACATATGAGTGTTCCTATTAACTTACAATTAAAAGATTTATAGGGTAGGAATCTATGAATCATTTGAACCATTGATCTATCTATAATCTACAATTATCATGAAAAAAGCATGATTATAATATTAATTAAATACTTTATTATATTGAAGCACTACCGTGTGTATTAATTTAAGTAAATATTATTTAAAAAATAATATTTTATATATAAAAAGAAACATTATTGCATTTTTAGGTTTTACGAAACAAAAATCTGCCAAAACTCATCCCCATATATATAGAGAAAATGCAATAAAGATTAACTACAGTAAGATATATGATCCAAGTTGACTTCATTAATTGCAATTCCTTAATTGCTGGATAAGATATATAGCTTGCAAAAGTCAATAGCAGTATTTCTAAACCATATTTTAGGTCATTAGTTTTTTCTTTTTTAATTGCAACTCACACTAAATTTTGTTACATTGCTAAAGAAAAATTAAAAACAACTTTTTATCCGTTATTAAATCAATTTAATCAATCATATGGGCCATGATTAAGGGACTATATAAAACATTTGATTCAAATAATGAATGCCTTTTCTCTAAGTAGAGATATTTATGGATCAAATTTTATTATTATTTTTTAATCAAAAATATATATAAAGAGATTTCATTATGAAATGTTACTTGATGTAAACTAATTCTATTCACATTCTTTTCGCATTACTCTAGCATTAACCAACCTATTTTTAATATTTCATGATCATGCAAAAGAAAATCATACAGCGTGTTTCTCTTATCAGAACATAATTATATATTCTTATGACAAAAAATAGTCAATAATGTTTTGGCAAAAATATACACAATGCATTAACTCCAGTTATGATTCACCAACCTAATAAAAGTTTATTAGTCATAATGAAGATTTAATAAGTAGGAACGGATGCACCGCTCATCCAAATCCATTTTTAGTGGCGGATGTAGGGGGTCGGGAGGTGGCGGTCGATCCCCTCAACGGCTAATTTTTTCTTAGGGTCGCCGCAAAATCGCCATAGTCACTCTTCCTTCCGGATGACCGGATCTGTAAGATAGAAATTGAGAAAGAGAAGTGTGACTGTATGAAAGTGAGAGAGAGAGAGAGAGAGAGAAATTGACGTATTGTAGGAAGAACTGAAAGTTTTGAACGTATTAAAAATTATATTTAAATTTTTTTCATTTTATTTTGCTCATTCTATTTTTGGATTCTGGATCAACCACCGTTGTATTTTGTTTCAAATATTTTTATGCCAATGCTAAATAATATAATAAAATGTTGTAACAACAAAGACGTCGACGCTCAGATACTTCAAAACCCTTAGCAAATTAACTGGAATTTTTGCTTTACTCTTCTGACTTTCATATGCAAATTCACATATTCTATATGACGTGTTCCAAATCTGGCACAATTCCATGAATTATATATATATTATAGGATATACATTGAGAAACTGCAGGGATTAGATTAATTAATAATTTAACAGAGGAATTGTGTACAGTCTGCATCTGGAGTATATTACAGCCGAAAATATTAAAAAAAAAAATCTTGTAACTAATAATTTAATAGTTAATCATATTATTACTTTAAATTGTCTTTCATTCTAATATCTCATAATATTTTCTTGAGAAAATGTAAATTATTATTAAGATAATTAAATGTACAAATTACATTAAAATCAAATTTTTATTTAATTATTATTCTTTTAACTTCATATAGATTTATAATGGAATCAATCATAATTTTATTTTTATATAAGTTATAAATTAATAGTGAAGAAAACAATCAAACTAAGGGGTATTACATAAAAGGAAAATATTTACGTGAACTAAATATTAAGAGTGGTAATGGCAAATGTTTGCAAATAGTATGCATGGCGTATCGATTGTCATTATAATATAGATACACACACACACCACTATTTTCTAATTTGCGATATATAATGTCGCATTTATATAATTACCACACAGAAACATAATTATTTAGTGGAGAATATTACATTTCGCTAGTATGGACTAGAGAAGAGTTAGAAGAGCACGTGTAACGTGCGCATCACATGTTAGCCAGGGGAGCATAGCACGTGCTCTTGCTCTGACACCCCTACTCCATCATTAATGCACAATTATTACTCTACACACTTCACACTTATATCTATCTCATCCAATTAAATATTCTATATATATATATGTATATATATGTATATTGCATTATTATTATTATTATTATTATTATTATTATTATTATTATTATTATTATTATTTATCATCATCTATTTTAGAGCATTATGAGTTGTTAAAATAAACATGGTTTTTGAAATATAAATTAAAAATTATTTTCAATCCTTAAATAATAAGAATTTTTGATATATTCATCATTTTATTGCATGAATTCGTAGTGTTTAAATTACATGGATGACAAAAGTTTCAATTTATGAATTTATACATTTAACCCCACGAATTCATACAAATTCCATAATGAAATCGAGATTTGAAATGGATTAATAGCCTAACCCTTTCCAAATACATTATAATATATTTATTTATAAAAAATACAAACTTTACACTTAACCTACATATTAATTGCACTTATTATATAAGGTAGTTGTATTTTCATGGTCTTGTAAATAATTGTAACTTGCACTATCTATGAGATTCGAATTCAAAACCACGAAAGTGGAGTTACTTCATACGTTAAGTATAATTACTTTATATATTATGGGTGTATAGTACATCCCGTCCAATATAATTAATAAATTTTTAAATTTTATTATACTTTAATTAATTTAAACCTTAGTTAAAATCTAACTTAAGTTATTATATCTTATTTGACAAAATATAACGTTATTATATCTTAATTAATTAAAATTTACTTAATAATTACTGATTGCGGCCAGCAATGCGAACGGCGGCACGCAAGTTGTTGCGTTTACTTAATTCGTTAAGCCTGTAAAACTACATACCGTTATGCGGCGTGAGTTTCACTTTAGAGAATACATTATATATACATAATTTGTTAAACTAGTGCAACTATTAGCGTAAGTTTCAAGAATTTGTCTAATTTTATTTAATATAGTGATCGTTTGTCTCTTCATGTTCTACGCTATATAGTTTTAGATGTTCTATGTATATACTATTTTTCAAATTTTAAAATGGCATAGCATCTTACATTTTATTATAACACATCAGCCATCAAATAGAGAGAGACAGGCATTGTAGGAAGTAAGTGTACTTGTATAATTTGCTTTTTCAATATAATTTACATGAAATCAAGTGGATTGGCATAATTTGCGAAATTTATCTTGAGGTAATTTAAAAGGTTAAATGCACCTAATATTATCATCTTTGGCCCAAGCTGCAAATAAAAGAGAAATTTATGCAATAATGGCTAACAAATTTTAAAATGTGTATTATTTAACTTCCGGCAAATAGAAGGTGAGCTGGACGACGAAGTTTTTCCACGTGGACATGAACTCCGGCAAATGTAACGATCGTTGTGAAACAAGATTTCTTGGCAAAAGGATTGCAAATTTTGAGATTTGTTGCCAGTGGCGGATGTAGGGGGCGGCCGACCCACCCGACAACTAATTTTTCCTTAGAGTCGTTGTAAAACTGCCATGGTCGTCTCTCTGTCCGGATGATCTGTAGGAGAGAAACTGAGAAAGAGAAGTATGACCGGAAGAAACAAAAATTTTGAACGTATTGGAAATTATATTTAACTTTTTATTATTTTATGCCGCCTCCTCCATATTTTTGTTATGGATCCGCCACTGTTTGTCGCAAAATGTACAAATTTTAGTGGCAAATTCAACCCAACATTTGAAAATTGTTACATATTAGACAAGCAATATAAGTAATACGGAGGTAATTATGTATGCATAGAAATTATATGTTATATAGATATATATAATGGCAAAAGTCTCTATAATTCCATTGCATGCATGCAGAATCAACTATTTGCAACAGCAGTTGACTTTATACTAAAGTGAACACAAACTAAGAGGACAAAGATTTTATACTAATAACAGCAGTTGACTCAATACTACCAATCTTAAGTAGGAAAATATAATTTTTTTTATTGGTTTAAATATTGACAAAAAAAGCACCTGAAGTTCTCATATAAGTTGTGAGGGATGCTTGTCAACACAGGTATTTGATTATACGCATGTAAAAACTATATGTATACTTTTTGTATTTGCTACAAAGAAGGTAATTACCCCTACAAACTTAGAGCTAAACCTAATCGAAAATAAAGCAAATTGTTGATAGTATTAATAAAGATCCTTAGTTCTGGGCCCCAAACCCCATTCTGATTTCTGAGGGAAAACATTTATCTAATTAAAATTCTTGGTATTATGTCTAATTTCATTATCCTTTATTAGAGAAATAAATAAGTTATTGAGTTCGAATTTTGATTTAGATATATCATGTACTGTTTAATAGGTCGTACCTGTCAAATAGTATGACATAAGATTTTTTATAATTATACAAGAACTTACAGGATCGTAGAATTGTATCGGATGATACTTTGCCATCGACTAATTTGGACTCATCAGATTGTTCGCAAATAGTAGATTGGATGCTTGAGTTACAGAGCACAGTTTACCTGCTAACTTAGTGAGAAACATTCTCGCTTCACATTTACCGAGCACAGATTGCTCAGTACGTGTTCCCTTCGCGCGGAATTGTCCTGCCCAGCTTTCCAACCCCAAAAAATTGCGGGAATTTTCTGTCGTCTAACTTTACCGAGCATGGCGGTGCTCCTTATGCGCAATTAATTAAAATATATTAAGTTATAATCATTTTACCAAGCATCAAGGTGCTCGGCATATGTAAATTATATTGTACCGAGCACCGTTGTGCTAAGTATCCTTAATTTTCATTTTATTACCAAATAAATTAACTTCAAAGCACTGCGGTGCTCAATAATATCTCGTAAAAGTTTTCGGTAAAATTTTTAGCGCCAATTTACCGAGACTCGCTACTTGTGCTCGGACAATGCTAGGCATGTATTTCAATTACTGACTAAACATGTGCTCGGTAGTTTACCTAAAGGACATAACTTTACGCACCTTCCAACTCGTTCGTCAGTACTCGGTAAGTACTCGTTAACTAGGAGACATGCTTGCAAGTAGCTGGGAATGTGCTCGATGATTATCGAGCATAGGCCGTGATCGGTAAACCTGGCTCGTTAAGCCCTTCTTTTTTGTAATGCAAGTGTTTTTTGAACTGAGCCTCAAATAGGTCGCGAGTAGCTCTGTTTTTATATGGCCCTAATGATACGCCTCTAAAACAAGATAAATGTATAAAACTAATATCTTAAATTTTGTTTCTCATATCTAATTTATATATATATATATTGTAAAAATAGTAATTAATTTACGATTGACTTGCTATAAACTTTTTATATTTGTGATTTGTATAATATTTTAATTTTTTCTTGTATGTCTAGTTTGTCGGTTGTTTTTGTTAGCTAGATTTAGGGTTGATTCTATCCATCCTTCACAAAAATGAAGATTAGGCATTTTAAGGAAAATATTCATTTAACTCTACACTTCTTTTACGACAAATTTGGATCAATATATAGTACAACTCTCAATTTTATATCTGATTTTGTTAAATTATCAATTAGTATAGGTGATTGTTGATGATGTTAATTACGAGTTTAATATTGTTTTATGAAACATTAAAGCATATTTTCTGTTTATTATGACTGGATGATTGTAGTGTTTTTTCTTGGACAATTCAATTAGTACATAAGTACATTGAGTAAGTTAAGTTTATAAGTGTGAAACAATGTTCTTTTAGGCACATTCAAATAGTAAAAGCTTTTTCTATAAATACAGGTTTATGAATCAAATTTCACCATTTTACTTTCCCAAAAAGAAATTATAAAACAAATAATAAGTGTGAAACAATTCAATTATGGCGTACCCATAAGTGAAATATTCCAAGATAACTAATTTAAATTACTAAGTATTACTTTTTGAGTGTTTAAATATAATTGAGCTAACACAAATTTAAAAAAAAATCAATAATTTATAATTCTTGAAATATATATAACCATACATAAGTTTTTTTTTTTTTGTTCTCTTATTATTTTAGAGGGCATTTATGTTAAGTGATATAATAGATTTAGAATTTAGTATTTGAATGATAAAATGAATAAATGAATTTAAAATTAATTAATCCATCAAAGTAAATAATTAATTAACTTCAATTATTCTTATGAATCTATTTTATTACTAAGAGTAAATATTTCCTTAGGAAATGTTTTTATAGTAATGTTAGCATGGAGCTTCTTGAACGAAGTATATAGGCAAACTTGTGTAAGATTGAATATCTGAGTGGAAGTTCTAGATGGTACATACATGTACATTGTGCATTCGATTTAATAGGACTTTATAAGTAGATAATAAATAATGTGCATGGGTAATAATATATATTTATATATTATGGTAGAAACACAAACACAATAACAAATTGGTATGATAATTGAAATAATTGTGGATTGGTAAACATAATGGATGCAATACATACACACATAGATGATAAATATGTAGTTAGGGAATATGAGTTTTAACAATTTGTTATATATAGCAAGTGAAGTGTATTGAATATTAGACGATGAAGCGCAACTTAGTTGGTAAGGCGTTTCTTCTCCAATAGGTCGGGAATTCGAGTTACCATGAAAGTAAATAGGGAACTATTATTGATCCTTTAAAAAAAAAGTTTATTGAATATTAATCAATATTGAACCAAAAGCTGCTATTTTAAAACTATGGCAAAACATTCTCTTTGTTTGGGTAACAGATCCTTTTCATCAGTTGGACAGCTCACAGAAGATAGGGTAGGCCTGTCGCAGTGAATAACTTTCTCCCATAGTCATTTTGGACTAAACTAAACAAATAAATTAGTTGGAAGTTGCAACACCAACCCACCCCAACCTAACTACAATTAACTGTTAAACCATGTTATTAGTCACTTAATTTAAAACTGCTGATCTCTTCGTAACAGATCAAGAAAATGCTTAAAAATAATCCCGACAGAGAGAGAAAACAAAAGAAAAGACAGAGAGAAACTCCGGCTTTCTTTGGTTAAGACCCATTAAAAAAGTGCCATTTTTGGATTGCCCAGAAGGCCAAATTTGTTGAATTTCATTAATTGCTTCAGTTCCAAGTACTTGGTGCTCATTTTCGTGTATGTAATGCTATTTGTGGAGTTCGAATTATTATGTGCATTTTTTGGGATTGATCTGCTCATGGGCAGGAGAAGCGGCAGAAGATCCAAAAATTAGGTTAATGTCATTGCATCATCTTGTAACATGTGTTTGCTTTATATTTAGTCTTGAAGCAGCAGTTTGACTTGAGCGACAGAGATTCCTCTATCTTTGAGGATTCGATGATTCGGTGAGATTTTGTAAATGCGCTTTCTGGAGCATCAGTCTAGGAAATCAGGAATTTAGAGTGAGAGAGATAGGGGTTTGGGGCTTCAAGATTGGCGAAGATGGAATCAAAAATGGATCAGTATGAGCTAATGGAGCAGATTGGCCGTGGAGCTTTTGGTGCTGCCATTTTAGTCAATCACAAATTGGAGAGGAAAAAGTACGAGACAATCTTATGATAATTTTCAGTTTATGGAAAAATCTATGATTCTTTGTATGTCCTTTTTTCTGATTTTGGAAATGTCACATAGGTATGTCCTCAAGAAGATTCGGTTAGCTCGCCAAACGGAGCGTTGCCGGAGATCAGCACATCAAGAGGTGAAACTGCTTCTTTTTTTTGACTTATTCAGATCGATTCAGTTAATAATATCTTTATCTTCTTTGTTTGTTCACTGCAATTTGAAAAGAATTTGCTTGCAAATTTGCAGTTTTTTTTATGTATTTTGATGTTCTTGTCAATGTTTTGGTAACCTTGGTTGATTTTGAGTACTTTTCACTATCTGTTTGAAGGATGTATGATTGCTTGCTTGGTAAATGAAGAGAAGTTTATCTGATAAGGCATTGTTGTCAATTTCCTCGGTCCAATTTTAGCACTCTGGAGTCTCAACCATATTGCGAATTTCGTCCTCTGTCATGTGCTATAATCACCCATTTTCTGGGTTCATGTGTACACGTGCTTAAATAGAAACTGATAGAGGTGTTTTCTGGCTATTTGAAATAACAGATGGCTTTAATTGCACGGATACAACATCCTTACATTGTTGAGTTTAAGGAAGCTTGGGTAGAGAAGGTAAATCTCGTTGAAGCTTCTAATTTCTAGTCTCCAATATAATTCAATGACTAATTTTGGTTTTGGTAGACTTTCATAATACAAGTTTTTCTTACTGAACTATATCTTCTTCTAAAATAAAACAGGGTTGTTATGTCTGCATTGTTACTGGCTACTGTGAAGGTGGTGACATGTAAGTGCTGTTATGATGCAATTCTAACTAGGCAGCTAAATACATTTCTATATGTATAAGCGCCTTTTCAACATAAGATTTTGATTATTGAACTGTAACAGGGCTGAGATGATGAAAAAAGCCAATGGCCAGTACTTCCCGGAGGAGGTTTGAGTTCCTACCTATTAGATGTATTAATCTTTCTGATTTATAGTAAGATTTTTAATTAATATGCTTTTCTGTTTAATCATGGCTCTCTGTAGAAACTGTTGAAGTGGTTTGCTCAACTATTATTGGCTGTTGAGTATCTGCACTCCAACTATGTTCTGCACCGGGATCTTAAAGTAAGCATAGCTGACTTGATTCTTTATTATGTTCCTTTAATAGTGGGGACTGATCTCTTTAGCACTTTGTTGCAGTGCTCAAATATTTTTCTTACCAAAGATCAAGGTGTTCGTTTAGGTAAGTGAAGAAAGGAATCAAATTCTTCTATCTTACTGAAGATTCTGATACTAATAGTGTAAAAGAAATCAATCAGTAAAAAAATCCTCTAACATAATGCTGATAGAAAATGACAAACACCTATTCATAATCCCCAACTTTTAATAAAGGGTTTCTATTTGAGAAAGAATCTGAAATTCTACACTCATCAACCTAGGTTGTAAAAGTTGATCAAGCCTAGCTTGGATCTGAATAATCCATGATGCTGTTTTCTTCTCAATAAAATGCCAATGATGCTTCAAAGCATTTGTTTTATCATTGCGAACTTGATTCTTTATAGGTTATGTAAAAGGAATATTTAGCTCTTGAAAGGCGCTCTATAGTCATATTTATTCAGATATGTCGTGTACCAAAGCTGTGAGTTATACTTCTACAGTATTTCGTGAGTTATACTTCTTCACTTTCATACCATGGAATCAGAGCCAAGACATAAGGAGAAAATTCAATAAATTCACTAGACAATGGTATCGTAATCAAACTATGTGCATTTCGAAGTAAGTGAAGAAACCTACTCATCTTACATCAAGGAAAAGAAATCAATCCCACACTAATCAAGAAAAAATAATCAACTTCCCAAAAACAGGATGCTTTATAAAAAAGGAGATAATCAGAATTTCTCCCTCTTAGCATTGGCTTTATGGTTCTGAAAAAGAAAATGAAATTCTGCAGAAGGTTAGGAGATGATTCTGTAATGCTGAGTTTCAGAATCTTACTGAGTTCATGTTTAGAAAAATAATTGTCTTTGAACTTTCCTATGAGCAGGTGATTTTGGGCTTGCTAAAACTTTGAAGGCAGATGACTTGGCTTCTTCAGTATGTCCTTCATTATATTGCATATATACCTCTCTCTTCCTTGGTGGAATTAATTATACTTATGGAATTATTAAATGCTGCATATTGGTTGTTCTTTCCTTGGTTATTTTGTTGGAATTCTAGAAGATAATATTTTATCAACCCAATTATATTTAGAAAAATGAGAAATTGAGTTTACTTAGATAATTGACTCACAATTGTTTCTTTCATATTATGAGCATGCAGCTGTAGAGTACTTCTGTCGATAAAGAAAGTATCACCTATAGAAGGTTACCATTATAGAACTTTTCATGGAATTTATAACGGAATATGAACAACTATTTTAAACTTAGATAGTTAGATTGCAGAGAGTGTGTAGCAGACTAAGAGTAATGGTTAGTTTTAAATGAATGCATCATAGGTCTTTTGCTGCATAAGTGCCTTGATCAGTGCTAGACTACTGGAAAATGATTTAAGCTAACTCTAGAGGAGAAGAACAAACAAAAGTAGCTTCAGAACTGTAATTGCTTTGCTGGAATCTTTGTCCCTTCAAGAAGCTTGAATTTTATAAAATATGCTCTAGGTTGTTAAGTATGTACATACTAGCTTATTGTCTAAAGAAACGAATGCTGTAATGCATTTCATGTAGCATAGCATCTGTCAAGAACACACTTTTCATCTGTTTTATTTATGCAACGAATTCCAGTACTTCTTTACTGAAATCAGCTGTTTTTTCTTATGTTTTGCTCAGGTAGTTGGAACTCCCAATTACATGTGTCCTGAACTTCTGGCTGACATTCCGTATGGATTTAAGTCTGACATTTGGTCTCTTGGTATGTTGATGATCAGTTACTCTTAACTCTCAACTCCTGCTGAATAAGGCTTCCCACTTTTTAATGTTTCTTTTCTCAATTAGGTTGCTGTATGTATGAAATGGCTGCTCATCGCCCTGCTTTCAAGGCTTTTGTAAGATTTCTAGTCCTTATTCTGTTCAGTTGCATCTTTTACCCTATGTTTTCCATTGCCTTTTTCATTTTTAAAATCATATTTGAATGCCTAAAAGTTTGCTGACGACCTAATGCTCCCGACTGTAATAGACATTATTTTTTCCTGTTTTCAAATGTATATAACATATATTTTCTCTGGGCTCATCTTTATAATGAATAGCTGCATTCATGTCTCAGGATATGGCTGGACTAATAAGCAAGATTAATCGATCATCAATGGGCCCATTGCCTCCTTGCTACTCCCCATCCTTGTAAGCATATTTGGTCTTTGTTGGTCCTTTTTTTTTTCCTTTTCGATGATATTATATTATTCTCATTTATTACATTGATAAGAGATACATTGGGCCTATGTTTGCATTTCTTATTGCTCCGTGGTGATCTTTTATACATTTTTTCATAGAAATGAAACATAGCCTTCTCTTGGTCCCTTCATGCAATTCAAGGGTAATGAAAGTATAGAATCATAAGTCGAATGGTGTTTTATATAACAGGAAAACGCTAATCAAGAGCATGCTAAGAAAAAACCCGGAACATCGGTCAAGTGTAAGAACCTCATCTAAGTTCCTTAATATTCGTTCCCATTTGTAAACAATGCTTTCTTATAATCTGATTTTGAATATTTTGTCAGGCGTCAGAACTTCTGAAGCATCCATATCTACAGCCTTACGTGGACCAATACCGCCCATCCTATAAACCAATTGCTGCCATTACGCTTGAGAAACCTTCTCCCACTGGTCGTGTAAGTCGAAGGAACATGGCTGAGAGCCAAAGTAGCAGCAGTTCATGCAGTGACAGGGACATCTTAGTCTCGAGCGAGAAGAACATAGTGAACCATGGTCATAAGGCCCCTGATATGGAGATGGCTTCAGTTGATGACGATGTTCATTCCAGGCCACTGTCAAAGATGGAGGGCCCACAAGTTATGGACTTGTTGCCCGTAAATAACAAGGAGCGTGATGTTGGCAAGCCACTGCATGAGGAGCAGAGAAATAGCAATGAAACGAAGCAGCCAAAAACAATTAAAAATATTATGATAGCTCTCAAGGAAGGAAAAAACAGAGAAAATAGTTCTCCACTTAGAAGCCACCATTCGAGACCGAGCAGTGGTAGCAACCAGAGAATGGTTATCGAAGCATCTCCAAGAGTTGCAAAACAACCGAATCTCGTTAATTATGGTCCCAAGGGTAATGCCGAAACACCAGCAAGAACGAACGCTGATTCTAATAAACGAGTACAAGGAACGCCTTCCTTGAA
This sequence comes from Monilaria moniliformis, assembly GCA_034509125.1. Classification (NCBI taxonomy): domain Eukaryota; kingdom Viridiplantae; phylum Streptophyta; class Magnoliopsida; order Caryophyllales; family Aizoaceae; genus Monilaria; species Monilaria moniliformis. The sequence goes on from JAYDZE010086271.1 coordinate 23,102, forward strand.
GCATCAGGTAATAAAAGGTTTTCATGTTCCTTCATTTTCCTTCTCCCCCTCCCCTCGGCAGGAACTGGTTTATATTCTTGTTGATCAACCTCTGTAGTTACCTGTTGTGGGAACCCCTCCGAAGACAAAAGCTAGACATGAAGGTATCCCTCCCTCTGGTCTCGTAAAGCCCATTGCTGAAGAAGGATTTTCAATGAGGACAAGACAGAAAACACCTCCTACCCTGTCTAGAAGACCCTCATTTCCTGCTTGCATCCGGCAAGCACATCGTGATGTTCCCAATTGCATAAATGATAATATGAAGACCGGCCCTAATGATGTTCAAGATCCTGAAATCATGAAATCGGTGCCTCATGGCTGCACTTCACATATTTCGAAGGAAAACACGCAGAACTCGAAAAGTTCTTTATCTGCAGGTTCTAGGAGAATGCAAACAGAGAGCAGCAACTCAGCATCTTCTTCAGTATCTATCCAAGGTTTCGAGCTCTCTGACGATGCAACGAATCCATTTATTAGCTCACCAGAAGAGTTGCTTCACAGTCTCGAGCAAGCTACCGTATATGAAATTATTGACTCTCCTTTTCCCCCACAAAGGACAGGAAATTGCTTTGGGGAGCATCATGAGGTTAACTGCCAAACTAGAATACAGCAAGCCGTTGAAGTTGAAATAAACGAGTCCAGACCCAGCTGTTCCACTCGTTCCTCGTCTCAATCTGAAGGAGTAGAAAATCTGTCACCTGGATGTCGTGGGAGTAATTATGCATCTACAGTTTGCTCATCTGGAAAACTACAAGAACGGTTGGATGATAAACTTATGAATGTCAAAAATGCTGATAAACTTATGAATGTCAACAATGCTCGTGATGAGAGAATGAGCTCTACTGCGAATATGGAGATCTCGTTTTGCATCACTGAAGATATACCTTTGGGTGGAGAAGATGCTACAACCATCAGTAGGCCTGATCCTGTGACCAAGCCGGACCACACCTCGCTATCAAGCGTTGATGACGAGTTCATGATCAAGAAACTCATTTCTTCTGCTGTCCCTTCCATTTCACTGAACCAGAAGAGTTCATTGCCAGACAGAGGATTTCTGGAGCAAAATACAGTTAATGAAACGCCGGTTTTAGCCAATACCCCGCCTGCTCCAGATGAAGTGATACACGTGATATGTCACAGCAGCATCCAAGCTACGATTGAGCATCCTGTGGCACAAAACACGGAACGAGTTTTTGATGCTGGAAAAACAATAGATATTGCTAGAGATGAGGTTGGTTTAAAAGATCTAGCTTCTTCATCAGCTCCACAACCATCCACAGCCTCTGAAACTCCAACTTCGAAATCTACATGCTCTCAGAATGCAGCTCCTACTTCAAATCTCTTTGAAAACCCTGTCACCAAGGAAATAGATGTGACAACTACAACTGCCAACCCTGTAGCTGCAAAGTCGGATCCTTCTGAATCTGAACCAGCAAAGACAAACCCCCCTCCAGCCCGGGAAGAAGCAGCACCACCTGTGAAGGAAACTTTAGATGTCAATTCCTTCAGGCAAAGAGCAGAGGCACTCGAGGGACTGCTAGAACTGTCTGCTGACTT
>JAYDZE010086382.1:0-24695 GCA_034509125.1 Monilaria moniliformis
TTGTCCCCCCCCCCCCCCTTTTTTTTTTTTTTTTTTTTTTTTTTTTTTTTTTTTTCTTTTTCGTTTTGACCTTTTCCTTTATTCTCGCCTTTTGTACGTTGCATGTATAATATTTTTTCTTTGAGTTTGAATATACATGATTTACATGTATTCCTATACATATATACATTTTGATAAAAATTTATTTTTTGTATATAAGTGTGATGCTGCTGTCCAGTTTTTCAATGCGCATGGAATTGTATGGAAGAATTTAAATGGATAAAAGGCACTGAAATCAATCACATGCTCGTACTCATGGAATCTGTCGACATCCATTATCTGTCTGTACATTATTAGGCAATCAAACTTGGCAAAAGGAAAAGAATCATTCAATTTCATTATACCGCGTCTTTTTCCTAATCATTAATGTGAAAATTTTAATTGCATTTGGACTCTAAATAGTTGCATTTAAATTCAGGGGTTACAATTATGAATCACAAATTCAGAAAAACAAATCTTTTGCCATGTTCGGTTAGATCCATCTTGATTTTATTTTGTTCAAAAATTGTTTATTTTATATAGTAAAATGCATTCTTGATAGTTGTTAAATTTTATTCGTGATGAAATTCATTGATAAAAAAACCATCTGAAGTGAATATTTCAAATTGTAATAATTGGAGGAGTGCTATGTCATCAGTATGGGAGGCACATGTTACAAGCGAGACAGACAGATCGATAAAACAGCAGTAGCCACAGATATGATTTTCAATCAACAAGGCCAAAAATGTAATATGTGAGCAATCACTAAACACACATAGTCCCCCTCTTTTTTATTTATTATTCTTAGAATTTTTTTGAAGAATATATCTTCTCCACACACAAAATAATTACCTAAAATCCATGCCCTTAAACCTAAACTAATATTGGCATGTGATTCCACTTGAAAACCAGTATCTGATTAGTGAAATTTGTTTTTTCATTCAACATAAAGAAAAGAAAAGAAAAAAACTCTTTACTAATGACATTTATCACATTCCAAAAGTTTCAAGAATTAGAAGAGAAAATTAAATTTACCATTTCACCCCATTTTAGGGGGCTACACACACACACACACACACTACATATTATTAGATTATATGCCTCCACTCCAACCATTTTTCTTTCTCCATCTTTAGTTTATAGCCATGATTGTTGGCGTGGATTAATGTGATGCCCCTATAAACAAGAGATTTGCGTGATTTACAATACCTTTTTTTCCTTAAAATATGAAATTGACATCTCCACTCTCATGTATTTAACTCGAGAGTTGGTGGTGGGGTTGTTCAATCATTGGAACTAGCTAACTTCTCTTTTTTGGAATATTAATTATTTCATAAATAAATTATTATGTTTGTTGTCTGCATGATCATTTTCTTTTATGTCTTTTTTAACAATAAATATTTAAACATCGCCACCTATATAATTTTTTATTATGCATCACTCTCCACAATGCACATTTGTGGTGTTGACTTCATCATTAAAATTTCAGTAAATAAACATAATTGTAAGGATTTACTATGGTTCATAGTTTGTAACTTATGTTCTATTTCCCCTTAAAATGTAAAGTATGGTTTTACGCAAGATAATCTATTATATTTTAACCACTAGCAATCATATAGACACAAGTGTATATATAAGTAATTATAGACAGAGACTACACAGTATGAATCTTTTTCATTTCTCATAATCCCATCTTACAAATTTTAACAAGATATTTGTGACTTTTACCATTTTAACTCATTTTTAAAAATTTATGGAATTAAGTGCGTTATATGGCTCATATTTTGAATCACATGGGACCCAAATGTGCTGAATATAATCGTGGGGTTATATAACTACAAAAACTAAAACAAAAAATATATATCAATAATCAATAAACTGATTAAAAAGAATAAAGACATGTATTCCAAAATCTTGTAAATAAAAATTCTATTTAGATGCAACTTCCAACATAGATGGAAGATGAACCACACAGTACTAGGTTAGGAAGAAGACACCTTCTATTTTGGCAACTATAAGGCCCCATTTTCTTTACTTGAGAGTTGAGATGCCATAATGTTTTGGTCTCAAACTTTGTCTAAATTATTAGCATTATCCCCTTTTCCTTTTGTTCAACAGATGATAGTGTGTCTCTTAAGGAACCCCACAATCCCAATCATTTCTTACCAGGTGTTCTTATGCAATCTCTCCATAATATATACTACATATGTGTATCTCTGTGTGTGTGTGTGTGTGTGTGTGTGTGTGTGTGTGACTTTTAGCCTCTTGCAAGAGATTGCACCAAAATTACCCATTTCTGTTGGTTGTAATAATGCAACCAAGCTAAACTAACACAAGTGAAAAGAATAGTTCTTCAAAACTTGTAATTAATGATTTTGTGATCCACTCTTGGTGCAATTATTACAGTTGTATATATAAAAAAAATCTTGCAACAAACTTTATGTAAATTTAGACTGTTTTGTATGAGGCCATCTTCTGTTTATGCAGCTAAATATATGAATGTGGAAAATTGTTGTCTCAAGACTCTCAACAAAACAACAAGTCAATAGTCAAAACCCTGAACAGTGCAAAGTGGCGCGCGCGCACACACACACACACACAAACTGTCATTACCTGGATCCAAATTTATTTTATTTTCAGACAAAGATGCCATTTTGTGCCTAGGGATTTCAAGATTTTACCTTTTGTCCTTCACATTCCTTTCCCTTTTGCAATAAAGCAAAAGGAAATACCAAAAATAAAACCTTGAATCAATCAAACCACTCCAAAAAAACACACCTCCACTGTTTCTCTTTTCCCCTTTTTCTAGTTGAAGTCTTCCCACCTTCTTCAATCAATCAACTCCTCACACACACACTGAAAAAAGGTCATCAAAATTTTCGAAGAAGGCGATGCTCGAACCTTGAAATCTTACAGAATTATTTTCTCTGCTGCAACAAGACAATAAGGGGTGAAAATAGATATCGTTTGTGGATGGATCCGAAGAGCTCAAAGCAGCCGCAGGAGATGGCGAACAACGCCGGAGAAATGAAAGCCGCAGAGATGAAGGATTTCCAGATTGTAGTGGCAGAGAAAGACGACTCCAAGAAGCACGCTCTCGCTCCCAAGCGGAGCTCCAACAAGGATCGCCACACTAAAGTCGAGGGCCGCGGCCGCCGAATTCGGATGCCGGCTCTCTGCGCCGCCAGAATCTTCCAATTAACCAGAGAATTAGGGCATAAATCCGACGGCGAGACCATCCAGTGGCTGCTGCAGCAGGCCGAGCCGTCGATCATCGCCGCCACGGGGAGCGGCACCATCCCTGCCTCCGCCCTAGCCGCTGCCGGCGGCGAGATTTCGCAGCAGGCCAGCTCGATTTCGTCGGGTCTCCATCAAAAAATTGAAGATTTAGGCGTTACTATGGGCGGGGGCAGGAGCCCCTGGCCTATGATTGGGGGCAATTTGGGGAGGCCTCATGTTAGCACAGGATTATGGCCCCCCGCGGGATTCGGTTTTCAGACATCCTCTTCCTCGTCGTCATCGTCTGGTCCGTCGATGGCGGCGGCGGAGAATCCTACTTATCTCCAAAAAATGGGTTTCCCCGGATTTGAGCTGCCCGGAGGGAATATGGGCCCCATGAGTTTCACCTCAATTTTGAGCGGCGGCGGTCAGCAGCTGCCCGGATTGGAGCTTGGCTTATCACAAGATGGAAATATCGGAGTGCTGAATCCTCAAGCATTCGGCCAGTTTTATCAGCAGATGGCGCCAGCGGCGCGTGTATCCCACCACCATCAAAATCATCATCATCAGCAGCAGCAGCCGCACCACCACCACCAGCAGCAGCCTTTGTCGCCCAAGGATGATGATTCTCAAGAATCTGGACAGTAGATTTGTCTTTAAAAACTTAAAAACATTAATACTAAAAATGGTTGCTTTGTTTTTTGGGGGATGGATTGTGTGGGTGATTGATTTTTCTATTTTTTTTCTTTTTTTGCTGCATTAGTGTATAAATCTCAAGAATGATAGATATGTTCATCCCACTCTTCAGATAGATACCGATTTATTTTAGCTTCTTCTTCTTCTTCTTCTTCTTCTTCTTCTTCTTCTTCTCTGCAATACAGCCTATTTGTTCTTGATCCTATGTTTTGTAAATTAGATGCTGTTGCTGTTACAGAATTGGTTCTATTTTAGAATGTTAAGGCATCAATTAGTTTGGTTTTTTCAGCTTATTTTCTTGGTTGGTTTAAGGCATCTTTTCTGTCACATATAGGGAAGTGAAACCATAGAAGAAGAGTGTAGCCATATTTCTGCAAATCTGTTCTAGCTTTTAGTACAATAGGGCTTATGCTGAGGCAGTGTCTTGTCTCCCTCGATGAGTATTGCCATCTCGCCACTTCAGGTTCGTTTTCTTGGATCTTGTGTGGTTATCTGTGTGAAGTTTTGTGAGGATGGTGCTATTTGAATTTGGCTGCATTTAGGTTCTTGCTGATTCAATAATTTGGTGTATGATTAGAAGTTTGTGGCTAGTAAATATGTCGAGATTGGTTCAAAAAAATGACCAATGCCTAATTGTAGAAAAAATGTTTATACTTTTCTGGAATATTAGTATTGAATCTTGAGCTAATTGTAAGACATTTGGTCTGTCAGCATGTTCTTCTTCGTTCTTGGAAAATGTTAGACTGAGATGATGGAGAGTAGGATTATATGTGGAACGAAGTCAATGATTTGATTCATGGCCTTCAAATTACTTCGTTTTTGGACCTATGTCGTAGAACCATAAACAGCTTGCTTCCAGCAAAGACTCTGATTAAAACCCGTGTGGAAGTATTAGTTGTTGCATTTAAGTAGGGTTGATTGATCCGCATGTGATACATGATAGTCTCAGTCGAGTCGAGGCCTTGTTGATTCTGAAACTAGGCAAGCTTGTTGCATTTATGTAGGCTTGATTGATCCACACGTGATACATGATAGTCTCAGTTGAGTCGAGGCTTTGTTGATTCTGAAACTAGGCAAGTTTGATTCTCTTTCAACGGCACCATATCCATTTCCCTCCCAACGGCACTAGACTTCAACACAAGTTGATTTCCTGTTTATATCATTTGATCAAAGAAAAAAAAAACCCCTTTCCCCCTACTAGTAGACTTAATGATGTTTTGATGCATTGTTCCATTATGTTGATACTTACATTCTCTCTCTCTCTCTCTCTCAATAATCTATGTTGTGTTGTGCAGTTTATTCACATAGAAAAGGATGAAGTCCAAAATCCTTATGGTGCAAGTCCAACTTGGTCTTCAATTATGGTGGTAAAGTACCAAAACCGTGTAAATATGTGGTTTTTATGGTGAAATTCATCCTTTATCGAGTTTTGGATCCATGGTTTCTTGCTAAATCTCTACATGAGCAAATTCATCCAAGAATAGCAACTTCTGCATATGTAACATCCATACTTCCCAAAAGCAAAAATAGAAAGAAGAAAATAGTAAAAATTGCTCCATTTGAAACAGAAATTGGAACTGCAAAAACAAGCTGATGATAGAGGAAAGATTTTGGGTAACAAAAATATGGGGAAATATAGCTGTCATTGCATTTGTGGAAAAGAAGTTATGTGGACATGCTTTGTTTCTTGAGTTCATATTTTTTCCCATTCGATATGGGCACACATCTTTCAGATGTCTATATTAATTTGAATGTAACAGCTATGCATGGAGAGAGAGAGAGAGAGAGAGAGAGAGGTGACAAGATGGTGCATTTGCTATAAATGACTAGTCGTCTTCATTTATCAATAAATGCCGTGGCATTATCTTGAAAGTATGTGGCGCTGCTAAGCTTCGTGTTACATAGCTTCCATACCATTGAGTTTTTCTTTTCCATTTTGAGTTTTATTTAATATATCGATGAACTTTTTATACATAAAAAAGAGAAGGAACATCTTTGCGATGGATCGTCAATTTCTGACGAATTTCTGCTTCGAGGGATTAATCAATATATATTAGTATTTAGAACGATTTATGGCCTCGCAAACTACTTCTGTTAGCTACTTATTTTATGATAATCGATTTTCATTTTATTTTAGGACTAATATAGGTTACACATATGGTTGGTCAAGAGATGTTTCATTTCCATGATAGTTAATATTTTCTCCGTTTCAGAAAATAGTGCATATTTTGCTATTTTTAGGTGTCCTATAATATGTGCACACTTTTTAATTTTTCCTCTACTATACACCTTTAATTTATACTTTATCCTCATTTTGCACACATATTTAAAAAAAAAAAAAAAAAAAAAACTTGAGCCGTCATTAACTACATTAACTAAAATAAAATATAACAAAGTGAGGCTCTTTCTCTACTTATAAAACACACTATCTAATTTTTATTAGAATTTGCGCCATACCAAAGTGTGTATTATTCTTTGGGATGAAGTGAATAGTAAAAATATATTACCGTGTTATACAAAAATAACAAAATTTTATCATGTTATACGGAAAGGACACCAGATTCGGTATAAACACAATACAAATTATCATGTTCGTAACGTGGTGACACGATATTGGAAATTGACTTAACTTCATGTATATTTGTATCGTATCATAAATTGTCAGCCTTTCTTTCCTAATCCAGACTCATTATTCAATTCTAAGCTTATTATTGAGCCAAATCCTTGTTGTACTGAAAATATATCATTTGGACGCAATTGCTATCATTAGTTGTTAGGTTGAAAATGTCAATTGGGCTGAAAGTGTTATCGTTAGACCATATTTATCATATAAAATAGGAATTATTTGTAACTTGGAGTCGTTTGATCCACTATATATCACACTTCATTCAAAAAATGTTGTGTCTCATTCTTGTACTATTACGTTTTGTACTTTTATCAATTTCAAATTATCGATCGTATGTTACTTTATATTTAAAATTATTAATTAGGAATAGCTAAAAGTTATTTTTTAATATTTCATTCGTCATATAAAATAGTGAACACTTTAGTGTAGCACAAGCTTTAATAAAAGTAAGATTGTGTGTTTTGTTAGTAGAGAAAATATCCTAATTTGTTGTTTTTTATGTTAGTTAATATAAATAATGTTGGGGTATGTTTGGCAAAATGAGGGTGCCCAAAAAAGAAAAGGTATAAAGTGTGTGCGATTTCGTGAGACACCCTTAAATAGCAAAATGTGCATTATTTTTTTAGGCAATGGAGTATTTAATTGCTAATTGTGGTTGATTATTTCACAAATTTTGATTATAAATAGTTAGATTCATTATATTATACTTCATTCTATGTCTACGAAGAGTATATAACAATTATTTTATTTGGTGTCCACAACAAATATATCAGTTTTCTTTTTCGAAGGATGGCCTCATACTCTAATTTATCGACTAATACGTCAAAGTCTTCGTCTTTGCTTGATCGAGAAAGCTCATACATTGATTGAACGAATCTTGTTATAAAACAATTAGAAAATAAACGCAAACTTGTTGCTAGCTAGATGGAGGTTGAGGGCTATCAAAAAAAAACTGAGATTGAGGCCATAAACTAATTTGAAATCAGATGAAAGACGAGGGTATGAAATATAATTAACCCCCCAAAAAATATAATGCAGGGTTAGGGCTACGTAATCATGTGAATAAATTGGGAAGCAAAAGGGAGGATCCTTAAGCTCATGGCATCCTCTTTGTGATCTCAAATGAATGTGTCGATTTGGCAGTAAATGAGGGGTGGATCGGGTGGCGCGAGTGTTTGAAGGCGGCGGCGGCGGCGGAGATCAAATTCCACAGCCTTGGCTGATTTTGCCGTCCAGCAGCTTCAGATCAAATTCCATCTGGCTTATTTTTTGCATTATGCGTGCCATGTACGTGTCAGAGCATTGCTATCAAAAACTGCGCATTGTATATGCCGAGGAGTTCGATCTGCCGTCGGTGGTGGTGCAATTCACGGTTCCGTTGTTCAGATCGATAAATGGGGAGATGGTTGTATAAGCCATACATATTTGTGGGAAAGGAAGAACCAAACGCTTGCGATTTACTTGGGGCGCGGATAAGAAGATTTTTGGTGTTGATCGTAAGAAGAAGGTTTTTCATATGATGTTGGTATTTCCGATTAGGAAGAGGAAGAAGAACACAACATCTTACGTGCTTCACTCCAAACCCTTAGGTATTTTTTTGGGAATAACTATTCTTACTGTAAACATCATACCAGCTATAGGATTGAGAATCGAAGCAGAAATCACCATTCCATTCTTATTTTATTCTCTTAGGACATGTTCGGTATGACGGAATTGAATGGAATAAGGGTGAGATGGAACGGAGGTATGAAATAAATCATAAATTTAGGATGATTTTTTTGTTTAATAGGCACAAGAAATACGAAAAGAATGAAATCGCTATTTCTTGATTGATTCAATTCCTATGCTTGGCAACCACTTACAAATAAAGTATAGAAATAGAATGAAATTATTTTGTATTACAAAATATTATAATCAATTAAAGTATTACTTTAATTTCGTACTAAACTATTTTTATTTAATACTCTTATTGTACTTGGTAATTAATAATTAAGATTATTGATTTTTTGTTTCAAATGGGTACTAATGAATGTGGAAATGTGAAGAACATCACAAATATGATGAGATAGTAAAAATATATTATGAATAAAATTAATTTATTTGACTGTGTAATCTTGTAGAAAGCATGTTTTGACTTAGATACCAAACATTTATTGATTTAACTACATTCGCCATTTGAGCCTTTTAAAATATAATTCATGTATTGTTTTAAATATGTCTATGTAGCAATTGTTGAAAACGTTCTTAAATTCAGCAAGTAGAAAAATGTATTAAAATTAATGGTTAGAAGTTTAATTTAGAATGATTTATAGATAGTTACATATATTATATAATTTAGTCTGTGATTTTCAATGAATGCATGAGAAATGAATACATTTGTAAATTAAAATTAAAATATTTTTAAAAATAAATATTGAACATGAAAATATTTGCAAAGATCAATTTAACATTAAAAATATAAAATTGTAAAATGGATTAGAAATGGAATAGAATGGTTAAACTCATGATAAATGAAAGAAATGACTATTCCCACAATGGTTGGAATGAGGATTTCCAATATAATAATGATTCCTACAAAAAAAATTGTCAAACAAAAGAATAGAATAGAGGTAGAAATTATCATTCTATTCCTTCTTTTATTCCATTATACCAAGTATGTTCGTAATCTTAAAAATGTTTATTTTTCTAGAGTTAATATCACCAAAGTTTCAAAATAAATCAGATTGTAATTACAATAATAATGGGAATTACATAAATTTCGTTCGTATTACAAATGATAACTACCCATTTTCGCCCCACAGGAAAATCAATTTAAAGAGTAAGAAATGGCAATGAAAGTGTAAACTAAAAAAATAAGTAGAATAAGTCCATGGATGGAAGCCCAAATCTAAAATATCATAGCCCAAAACCAAACCAGAATAAAAATAAAAAATCCACAGATAAACATTCAATGTATGTTGTAAATGCCTATTGAGGTCAATCTCTACCACTCTCCTCTCCCTCACCTCAGATGAATATATAGTTGTCTTGATTTACCTTGTCAAATTACTTTTGAGACCAGACGATGAAGCGCAGTTTGGTTGCTAAGACGTTTCACCTCCAATCAATAGATCGGAGGTTCGAGTTATCACGAAAGTAAATGGGAAACCATTATTTCTCCTTTTAAATGAAGAAAAAAAAAAGGTTACTTTTAAGACTAAATCAACTACTAATTAAATATTTTACTTAATTGATCAGCATAAATTTCATAACTAGTGTCGTGCCCAACGACTTTGCAAATAGCAATTGTATTTATTTTCAATATTATTTACTTGAATTAAGTATTAAAAGAAGGTCTAAATCAAGAAAGATGAAGAAAAAAAAAATGATGACGTGAGCATGAATATTTCTATCTATACAGGTGAGGTAAGATACCCTCAAATGGACAAGTGTATTATTATTCAAAAACATAATTATCTTTACAAACGGCAGATCGCATTCAGACCTCTCTTTTTAGATTAGGCAGATTCAGATTCACATACCTTAAACTTTTAAATAATTGTCCCCATTATAAATCCCACTAAATTTAGCCAATGTTTATCCTTTGTTATTTTCTAATTTCCTACATACCTATTTTATTTGTAATTACTTCGGATGCGTTAGAAATACATCCAACCATATGAGAAAAAAATTTCTAGTCTAGAAACTTCATGTGACAATGTAAGTTCGTGTGTCTAATCAATAGTTTTCTAACAAATGAAATGTTAGTTTTAATGTGTACATGGATATGAACCCGCCAATATTCAATTTATCAGAGAAATATTGATTAAACACACCAATTCACATTGACACGTGGCGTGTTTACACCAATAAATTATTTCTCCGACCACATAAAGATGAAGGCTTTTTACAATTATACTTTTATTTTGTGATATTGTTGTGGATAACGTGTAAATAGTGAGAATATATGCGGTTGATGAGTCGCTTAACAAGATAAATTTACTGTACGAGTCACTATTTCACTTGCTCTTGCATCTCTTTAGTCTAGATTGTTGGGAAAATAAGATATATTTCTTTCGTCCCTTAAAATATTATTAATTTATTTTTTATATGGATTTTAATAAACAATAGATAAATTTATAAATGAGTGAAAAAAGAGGTTCACATTTATTATAGAGGTATTATACTTAATTATAAATATTAGGTACGTGGTGGCCTGTGCTTGATTTTTATATAAATAAATTGATAAAATAAGAAGAAAATATAAGGGATAATGGTAGGGTAGTTACCAAAAATGGAACGTGCAATGTTTTGGGGGACAAACAAAATAATAGGCAATGTTTCAAGGGATGAATGAGGTATTCTCTTTGGAGTTACACACTCATCTAGATAACATGAACTCTTGATGATCTATTGGTTGAAGGAAAAATAACTTATCACATGAACTGTATTATTGTGGGTTGAACACATGGACTCGTCAAATTTGAAAGCGCACGTAGATGGTTGAAATTTGAAATGAGCAAGAGAGATATGAATAATTTTTTTAAGTGTGATTCTATTTGTAATCCTCATTTTACTCACTATAAATATTTATATTTAAAAATAATAAAATTATTAATGAATATTCTTTTTTGACCTTATAACCCTCAACATATAATTAATAATTTCAAAAACACATATATACAAACACGTTCGACCTAAACGAATAGAAACCTTCTCTTATTATTGACATTTACAAAAATGAAATCAAACCAAACAAAAATGAAATCAAACCAAACATAAATATAAGAAAATGTTACTTACCTTGTCGTTTTAGACGTCCCAAATTTGAGTCTGCATTTGTTCAAACTCAAACAAAGCAATGAAAAGGAGTTATTTAGCATTACATGAAATATTATGCGTTGTACAACTTCTCCACGTTCATGACCTATGTATCAAACACTCTCTTTAGAAATGGATAAGGCGTGTCTATATATATGTTACACACATTATATATGTTGTGTGTGTCTATTTGACATACATATCTTGCGCTGTCATAATGTTAAAACAAAAGGGCCTCTGTCAAACTCACTATTAATCATCATGTGAGCGAAACAATATATAAATGTGTGTATATATATGAGTCGCATTCAATTAGAAGTAATTTTTGAAAGGGGAACTTTAGGGCATCAGTAACTGCACCCCTCTCCTAACCCTGCCGCCCTCTAATGCATAGAGCTGCGAGCTGATGGCTCGAGCCTTGATCGTGGCTCTTCAATCCTATCCGCTGCCACGTACTCGTGAGGTGCACTAGCATCTCTCGACTAATCAGAGCGCGAGTGCATCACACGCGCTTGGTGTGCGGTTTTGGCTAGTTTTAGCTGTTTTTTATTTTTATTATTTTTAAAAATACAACGAAATTTAATTAATAAATTATCAAACTAGCCGTTGGCTAATATTTTAAGAATAGTTCTTTTTTTCTACTAGCCGTTCTCTTTTTTCCGTACTCTATAAATATCCACCTCATTATCGCATTTACACACCACACATTCATTTCTTCTTTAAATATTCTCTAATTTTTCTCCAAAACTATTTTTTTTTTCATACTTCTCTTTAGAATATGGATCCTCACGGCCCAACAATTTCCCTGACGATCCATATTCAACCGAAAACCTTCTTCATGTGCTCGCAACACGGGGGTCTTGTCATTCATGCTTTGGAGGAAATAGAGGAGGTCAATCAACCCCGACGTAAAACGTATATACACCGGGAACGAGAATAGGACCGACGCACGCCTCGTCGTGGGTTATTTCTCCGAGAATCCGCGATGGGGGCCAAGCGTATTCCGTCGACGGTTCCGTATGCGCAAATCTTTATTCATGTGCTTAGCAAATACGTTGGTGGCGTGTGATGAGTTCTTTCATAGCTGTCGGATAGCACCGGGCGTCAAAAACAGTTGACACTTCAGAAATACACATCGGTCGTCCGACAACTCACAATTGGCGGATGTGCCAATCAATTCAATGAGTATTTACATGTCGTCAAATCGACATGCCGAAAATGTTTGGTTCGATTCTGCAAACTGATTCAGAGGTCTCCAATAACCCAAGACTGCCAATAACTGCTCTGTATGCACGGGGCACGACATGGCTTCCCCGTCATGCTTGGTAGCATCGACTGCATGCATTGGTAATGAAAAAATTATCTGACAGCATGGATGGGCACCCACAAGCGGCCATAAAGGTACTCATTCCACTATCATGCTTGAAGCAGTGCCGACCAACGACTGTGGACTTGGTATGCATTTTTTGGTGTCGTCGGCTCCAACAATAATATCAACATCATCAACCACTCCGACATGACATGTTGAATGGTGGGGCGCTGATGATACAATTTACCGTCAATGGTCGTCACTACTACATGGGCTATAATATAACGTTAACAGTATCTATCCGAGATGACCGACCTTCGTGAAAAGCATTTCTTGTCCCATTGGGCTAAAAATAGTTTTTTTCGCCCAGAAACAGGAGGCTGCGCAAAAGACCTTCGAACGACCATTCGGTGTTCTCCAAACACGGTACACGATCATGAAAGCTTCGGGTCATATGTGGTTCTAAGAAGTGCTAGCTGACATTATGTACACGTACATTATTTTGCACTGCATGATCATCGAGGATGAACGCGGGGAAGCGCCTAATTGGGAGGACAAAGATATGACTGGCACCTTGACTAGTACAGAAGCACCAACTCAAGGTACACCTCAGGCATTTCGCATATTCCAAGCCCTTCGTGAGTTGATCCGTGATAGAGAATTACACAATCAACTACAAGCGGATTTAATTGAACACATCTGGGGTCGCTTCGATGATGGAGAATCAATGAAGAATTCCCTTAACCCAGGATCTCATAGGATGATGTCTAGAATTTTAATTTCATACAGTTCAAATTATATCTGCCTTGATCACAAATTGACAATCAAGAAATTGAAACTCTAGAATATGATTTCTAGAATTTCGAATTCTATCTCTTTTTCTGAGATCTTCTGCTTGGAGACGAGGGTTTGCTACTCCCATCACTTCTCAATATCCACTACAGATCTTCTAGTCTATTCCAAATTCAAATGTTTGATTATTGTGTGGCAAAAATCTATGAAACATAAATCCAAGAAGAAGAAAGAAGAAGAAAAAACATGTCTAATCCAGAATGGGAGATGCATATGGCATTTTTTTAACTGTTATTTCTCTCTCCACTCTCCTATTTATTGAATGCTTTATGGGATAGGATATGGATCCAAGAATAGTTGGACCGAGCCTCCCTATTGGACCTTTGACTAATTAAAAATTGAGCTTCAATTTTAATATAGGTCCAATAGAATATTAGTTTGTGCTACTATCGAAATTAATATTGACCTACCCGTCCAAATCCAAGTTACAAATAATTTGAGCTCCTTTTAATTAATTTATTTTCTATATTTAAGATTTAAATATCTATTAAATAATTTAAGTTTGTTGTTGGCTTTAATTACATAATATCTTTTACCAATTGGTCTAGTCGGTTAACATTATTTATTATACTGAAATAAATTCCTAACGGCTGGATTTGGTACAATAAATTTTTTTCCCAAACACCTCTTCGGGATATAATCAACTTGAATTCTCCCAGGACATGATTCAATGCAATAACAAATCTAGCACCACTAGACATTAGTTACAATTTCCCAAGATGTTAGGATTTCTTTAGGTTACGAAAAACCATCACCTATTGGCATGTCAAAGCAATGCATAATTAATGTCATATGCTCAATGTTATATGTAAGGATTAAGAAATAAATAATTACCGAGATGTCATCCTTCAATAATCAGCAAGTAGGACTTATCTCATTGTGATCCATTCAATGTTATACCACATCAGTGTTATTAGTCTTCCAACGTTAGGAAACTTTATGACTGATACTACAACCTTTCACGATAGATCATCCAAGTCTATATAGGTTGTGAAACATATTTTTCTTCTGCAAGGCACCGACTGAGAGACCTTTAATGATGACGCAACCATCATTCAGTCTACAATGCAGTAGACTTAGATTTGATTGCTCAATTATAATCATAGATTATATTTGCTTATAATAAAATCACCAGATTATAAAAGACAAACCATGCAACAATAATATCTCTTATCAAGCATCGGAGAATACAGTTGTTAGATTTATTAATAGATAAGTGGCTCGTAAAACATGTTTTCTAGTATACAATTCCAACATTCGGTCCCCTCGACGAATGATTCAAATTTTAAATGATGTAATTTCCACCTTTTAATAATGTAACTTTTGGAATTAATAAATTATGTAATTTTCTTTATTTTAACAAAATTCATATTTCAATTACGTAATTGAGAATTATATGAATTAAAAAATAATTAAAAAAAATAAGAGATGGACAATTTAAAAAAAAGTGCAAAATCAATTACCTCTATTGTGGGTATTAAAATTTTAATGAAAAAGTTGTTATTGGACTCATGAATAGTATAAGGAAAGTTCGGAGGCTTAGTCTCCGTTGCTAATGCTCTTATATATAGTAAATCTAGATAAATGTATAGATTATATATCCAAACTCATAAAAGAAAAGTTTATAATCACTTTTGTTTTTTATTCTAAATCAGTCAACTGTGTCAAAAAAATCAACCATGGCATGACAAATTAACCGTGCGGAGTTCTGTCGAGATTATCATGCGACGTACGATCGATGCTACAGTGTCCAATTTCCCATCGATGCTACCGTGACCCAATTTTCCGTCAAGGCCAAACACACAAACAACAGTAAGTCAACCGTGTCGACTGCTCATATCAAAATCTGTGGGTCTATCTCTACTTTTTATTTAAAAAGGTAAAAAGTGGCTACTTAACATATACTTTTATAAGTGTGGATATAAAATCCATGTAGTTATCCATTTAGGCTACTTTTGCCTATTAAAACTTTTGAAATATACGTGGTTCTAGATCTGAATCTCATAGAACATAAAATTTTTTCTTTTTAATTCATCTTTTTGTAATAATTTTGAGTAAATATTCTAAAAATGGTTTGTAGTATAACTCAATCTTCGCAATCTATACAAGAGTTGAAAATATTTTTTATTATTTGATCTAATTTCCGTTATATAATGCTCAAATAAATTTTTAACTTATATATATTTATATATACACACAAACTGAAATTTGAGCTCAATAATAATAAATCATCACCAAATTAACCAAGTGCCAAGCTCATGATTATCTTGTGTCATGTTGAAAAATAAAATGCGCTCTAAATGAGCTTATGTCATGATGTTTATAGTCCTGACTTCCAAGTTGAATAAAATCTACTTCTTAAATGATATTATTTTATCATGAATTGGAAATTAAATATATCTCGACGCACCAACGCTCATCCAGTATTAGAACCGAGGGTTTGAATAAGTTGGAAAATTCAAAATTCTCTTATCATTTTTGGGATCTTTCTTGCATACCAATAAGAAATCGCATTATTGATTAAGTAATCATTTTGGTGGAAATCATGCTTTAATATGGTCTCAAGGTTATTATGTGATGAGACATGGAATATTGTAGTTAGGGCTGCTTAATTGATCGATTAGGTTATTAACTGAATCAATATATCGATTAAATTTTATCTAAAATTAGAAATCAAAACCGATACTTATATAGAATCGGTTAGGCTACTAACAGATCGATTTTAATCAGCCGGTTAGTCAGTTAACTGATGACAACCGAAGTAAAAATTTTGAACTAAATTATAAAATTTTATCCATGACCAATGGCCATTTTGTAAGGCCCACTAGACACCATGAGCAAACACACGTCCGCCCGCATTTTATAAAGCCACTCAACCTCTCCACTTCTTATGTCTAGTTGATGTGGGATGAGGAAGTATGCAGGCAATAAAAAATTAGTATCGCCCCCTCTTATTTATAAGAGCAGTATACATCTCCCCATCATCTCTTCAACCGATGTGGGATGAGGAGAGACTCTTACTTAAAAAAATAAAAAATAAAAATAACAAATGTAATCGGTTTCTTACATACTAACCGGAACCAAACCGAAACCAAAAATATTGATTATCTGTTAACCAATAATCGACTAACCGAATTATCACACCTAGTTGCATTCTATGATTATACCTTGTTACTTTCCTTAATTGTTAATGTCAAGTTTTCTTCATTTCATAGCCATTTATGGCCACCGTTGTTTTGGCACACATTTGGCCAAACATGCCCATTAAAATTTAAAGATTACCCCAGAAAAATAACTTTTAAATATTTTTTAAAATAACATGTTGTATATATCTCATTTTGTTTCTCTTATAATCAAGCCATTTAGATAGCAATATGTAATGTTCCATCCAATAGTGTAATTGTGCAACATAAATTGTGTATAAGTTTTTAATTTGAGATTTACTTGCAACAATGCAATATCATTAAAGTAGGGCATAAATATGTCCTTATCTTTATAGTAGGGCATAAAAGCATCCCCAAAGTAAGATATTCTTGATGATAAATAAACGGTGCAAACAATCGAAAAAATTGTGTTTAATCTTCAAATCTAAAAAAACACACACATATATATACATCTATACGTCTATGAAATTCATATTTATTTATTTGCATATAATTTGATTTGCTTCATTTAAGAAATTAAGTGTAATCATATAAAAATATAATTTAAAATAAAAATTGAAAAATTACGTAATATAAATTATTGTGAAAGAAGAATATTCTTTCTTTATAAAACTGACAAATTAAATATATTTTAATTAAATAAATATGTATTTTGCATACGTATATATGTATATATTGTTTGGTCTTGTACTGTCACCATTTTCATACATCTTTAGATTGTATATTGATTTTGAGATGCATTTATTTGGAGTATTTTGAGAATTTGTGTTTTAATTGTATAATCTTAATTTTGTAGGAGGCGTTGTTAAAAACATTTGAAAATAACATTTCAAATGAGCTAAGAGGACATCAAGAATGGAACCAAGTATTTTAAGGAGTTAATTAAAGAAGACTGTTGCCAAGCCAGCGCGGGATCTCAACCGCCGCAGGGTATACTTTGTGTGCCTTGCCAGTCGGGCAGTCGGTGCGGGAACCCCACCGAGGCTGAGCGGTAGTTTTATATTTTTTTTTTTTTTTTTTATTTTTTGCATTTTTAAGAGGAATTTTGAATCTCTTTTGGCATACATCACTCTCAATACTCAGAAACACCACAATTGATACTTTATCACTAGTTAACTTGAGATTCAAGCTTGTAATCATCGTTGGGCTTGATTTTATTTCGAATCAACTTTGATTGTAAGTTATTTTCATCTCGAATTCGTTGGATAAGGATGATGAATGATTTGTAGTTTTGTTTTGGTTTGTCTGTATTTGTCATGAGTTAAATTTATACTCAGAGTGTAAGATTCGATTTGTGATCTCATATGCATGTGAATTAGTAGATTTTATTCGATTCAATCAGTTTGAATTTATATTTAAGCATGTGATCAGTGTTTAATTGTGTTTGTACGAATGAGATCGATAGGTGAACTCTTTACGCAGTTGTGGTTGAATTGAAGTTGGGAATTAATCGGAAACGCATTTCTTAATTGTTGGTTGCCTTGCATTATTTGATTTTCTAAGAATCAAACTTATACTTTAAAGCTAGGGTTTATTAAAACTTAGTTGGTTTTTAAATGGTATTTGTTAATTGATTTAGAACTAATTCACTTGTTAATGAGTTCCCAATGAGATGACGTCGCCCTACAGTTCCCACTTATTTGATCCATTCTCAATTTACTACACATTTTAGTTATGTTTTTGTTATTACATAGAACTTACACAATTATATCTTGGTTTGTGGCTTTTTACTTGTCTTCTGTGTGTTACACGTTTGCTAGCCCTATTTAGCCTTCCATGAGAGACTACGATTTGGATTGACTTACTTCCCTACATTGCGAGCGACATCCCGCTACATTTTTAGTCGAAACATATATGTCAGTGTTTATTAAATTCAAAAGATTAAATATAATTTTTCTTAACTGTTTGTACCGTTTATTTAACGTTAAGGATATGTTTGCACTAATTATATAACGTCAAAGAGCATTTTTGCACCTAAACTTATTTTAGGAGTGTTTTTTGATTTACTATAAAACATCAATTATTGAGAATTACTATAAGCATCAATTATAAAATTATCATTAAAACTACATCAGTGGGCTCAAATTTTGGACTTTACAAACTGTATGACATGCTACAATAATATAATTTGATTAGATATATCTATGGTGAGTCTATTCATAGCCCAAACACTACATAAACCACGTGGTTTACTGGCGGACATCGAAAATCTGTTAGTAAAATAGCTTACGTGTAGATTCACCGCGTCATTAAAGTGTTTGCCGAAAAAAAAAATACCAGTAGAGTACCGGCAGCCATTTCTGGTTGGAAAAAGTTTGACGAAGACGAGAAAAAACTTTACAGTGGATTCACCAACGGCGGATAATCCGCCGATAATTAATTAAAAAAATTAATACATTTTAAATACAATAAAAATATTAACCCCAAAATTAATTTCATGTTAGCAATATCAAATACAATTTACATTTAGATTTTTATGTAAAAAAACAAACGGAGATTATTTCTTAAGTCTACACAACATTATTTATAATACATCTCAACTGAAGTTCAGTCATTCCAATCACAAGTTTACTCCCACCAAAACTTAGAACACCACCAATATTTTTACGACTCATATGCAACATTGATAGAGTCTAAATTTAAAAGAGGTTTCTGGAGAGATTTTCTATTTAATCCCTATTTACTCTAAAAAAACTAAAACAACGATAAAAAAATACTTGATACAAATCTAAAAACACGCCAAATTGAACATAATCCAACAAAACTCGGCAAATCAACAGCTCATCTTCATTTAATCCATCAAAATATACAAGCTAAAAGCTCAAGCTAGAGAGAGAAAAATGAGATTTACAAAAATTATGTGAGAATCAAAGCTTGTTAGCTCTATAATTAGGATTTGGTTACTTATTCTGATGAAATTATGTAAATTATGATTTGTATAAATTAATTTGGTTAGTGTTTATGATTTTGATATTGTGGCGTTGTAATTTGATAGAATTTGTATTGAGTTGACGACAACGACAAATGACGACAACGACGACGATGGTGACGATGATGACGATGATGCACAAACATGAAATTGTTGTGGAGCTAAGAAACAAAACTCATTAGCTCTGTGATTAGGATTTGGTTACTTATTAAGATGAAATTATGTTGAATTGTGATTTGCATGAATCAATTTTTGCTTAGGATTTGTGATTTCGGGGGTGGTGGTACTGTAATTTGATATAATTTGAATTGTGTTGTTGGTGATGATCTCTAAATTTGAAGTTGTTGAATCAGAGCTATATATTTGAAAGATTCTTGGTTCAAGCTGATTCTGATTTGATGGGGGTATCAACAGACATGATCTCCATGAACTCGACCGCGAAGCTCATCTACCGCAACACAACTACATTTCTCAGAGTTCACATCACATCAACTCTAGTTGCTCTCACTTACTTGCAGGTCACCATTGGCTCTGGCATCGTAAGTCATAGCTTTGTAAAACCCATCTGAGGAATGATGAGTGTCATTAAATGTTTTTGGTTTGTGACATTGCGTTGCAGGTGAAGTTCTATCAATCGATGAAGAGCTAGAGAAATGTGGATGTGACTATAAGTATCGGGGATTGAAAGTCTTGCTTAAAAGATGGTTTCTATAAAGAAATATGAAGTTTTTCCACCTGAATCCCCCAAAGTCAAAATCATGGCTCTGTCACTGTTTTCTGAAATGGGAAAGTACTTTGGATTGATTTGACTGGGAAGATGGTGAGTGTATATGTTATTTTTGTTGAACGTTGCATGAATTCCGAACGTTGCATGAACTCCAGCACGCTAGCCAATAAGAGTTCGTCTCATCCTGCAACTCCCAGCTGGAAGGATATAGTGACAGGTGGAACACAAGCTGGAGGATCAAGTCAAAGATAGGAGTGCTTTGTCTGCCTACTGTGTTGCTGCTTTCAGTTTCACTATCTTGTCCGATAGTTACTTTGTTTTGTTATGCAGCTAGGGTTTAGTATAGGGTTCTAGATCCTTCATGTCATGTGTATAAATATATGTAAGCTCGGCTTAAATGCCAAGCAGTCTTTATTACTTGTTTGCAATGAATGCATTTACTACTTTGAGCTCAATGTTTTCATCTCTTTCTTTCTTGCTTTCATTGTTTTCCTTTATGGTATCAGAGCAGGTATAGGGCATGTCTCTTTGTTCTTTTCTTCCCTGGCTAGAGAACTATGGCAGACTCCATGGGGTCAAGTTCAACTAGTCAGTTTCTTACCTCTTCACAAACTTCGCCTATTCCTATTTTGCCTCATAATCACCCCATATCTGTGAAACTGTCCGAGAGAAACTACCTAATATGGAAACAACAAATCCTTGCAACTGTTAGAGGTTATGGCCTTGAATCCTTTCTTACTGGGGAACAAATCATCCTTCCGCAAATGATTGCAGTTCCTGAATCAAATGTCATGCAAGCAAACCCTGATTTTATGGCATGGCATCGCCAATATCAGCTCCTATCCGCATGGATCCAATCATCTCTCACTGAAGGAACCATGGTGTTGGTCGTTGGGCTTAACACGGCTCAGGAAATTTGGAGAGCCTTGGAGACTAGCTTTGCTAGTCAATCCAAGGCCAAGATAATGCAGTACAAACTGCAGTTGCAGACTATGAAGAAAGACTCTCTTACCATGAGAGAGTATCTTAGCAAGATCAAAACTTGTTGTGACCTGCTGGGCTCGGCAGGTTGTAAAGTCCTTGAAGAAGATCAAATTCTTCACATTCTTAGAGGTTTGGGTGCTAAGTACGACTCAGTTATGGTGGCCATCACCTCTAAAGCGGACAACTGGTCAGTACAAGATGTTAGTGCCTTACTCTTGAGCTTTGAGTCCAGACTTGAGTCTGCCAAGCATTCTTCCATTATCTTGGATGGCTCACAACCTAGTGCAAATCTTGTACATGCTTCTAATCAAAGAAAAGATGGGGCATTCCAGAACAATAAAAGTGGAAACTACAACAAAAATGAAGGAGCTAGAGGTGGCAGCTGCTATAGAGGTGGAAGAGGAGGTAGAGGAGGAAAAGGATTTAACAAAGTCACATGTCAACTCTGCCAAAAGAATGGACACGCATCAGAAAGATGCTGGCATCGTTTTGAGCAGAATTTTGTTCCTCAAACCATGAGACAACCTCAACAGACACAAAACTATCAACATCCTCCAACTGCAAACCTGACTCAGGCTCGAGGAAATAATCATAATCATTCCTCTTCTGGCCACTCTCCTTCTGAATACAGTTATGATGGAGGATCTTCCACATCTTGGTATCTAGATTCTGGAGCAACAAATCATGTTTCACATGATATCTCCAACCTTAACTCAAGTACTGAGTATAATGGAGGTAATCAACTTCAACTTGGTAATGGTTTGGGTGTTAATATATCTCACATTGGTCAGTCATACTTTAAATCCAATCTTTCATCTTCCTCCAAAATCTTTTACCTTAATAACCTTCTTCATGTTCCTGAAATCACAAAAAATCTCTTAAGTGTGTCACAGCTTGCGAAAGATAATCATGTTTTCTTTGAGTTTCACCCTACTTTGTGCTTTGTCAAGGATCAGGTATCCTAGGACATCATTCTCAAGGGCACTCTTGATCAAGGGCTATACCGATTCCTTGTCTCTAAACCTCCCACAAAGCACTGCAAGATCTCAGCTGGTGACAGTGTTTCCTCTTTCCTTATAAGACATAATAGCTTGCCTATTGTTTGTTCAGCTTCTCTAGGCAGTAGTTCTGCTTCTGTTTCTAGTCCTAGTGTAGTAACCTCTAGTATTGAGTTATGGCACAAAAGACTTGGCCATCCGGCCTTTGATGTAGTAGAGAAAGCTCTTGTCAGTTGTAACATTCCTTTTAACTCTATGAGATCAAGTCTTCTTTGTCATCCTTGTTGTATTGCTAAATCTCACAAACTTCCTTACTCTCTCTCTCACACTCAATACACTGCACCTTTACAACTTGTTCACAGTGACCTATGGGGTCCTTCACCTGTGCAATCCAGAAATGGTTACACATATTATGTAACCTTTATTGATCAGTACAGCAGACACACTTGGCTCTATTTGCTGAAAAATAAAAGGGAAGTCTGTAATGTCTTCAAGTATTTCAAGTCCATGGCTGAGAATCTGTTGAATGTGAAGTTGAAAATATTACAATCGGATTGGGGAGGTGAATACCAGGCTTTGACCACTTTTCTGCAAGAACAAGGCATTCAACACAGAATTTCATGTCCTTACACACCTCAACAAAATGGTTTGGCCGAAAGAAAGCACAGACATATAGTGGAAATGGGGTTTGCCTTGCTTGCTCAAGCGAACTTGCCCTCGAAGTTTTGGGATGATGCCTTTTCCACTGCTATAGTCCTGATGAACCGTACTCCCACCAAGCTTCTGGACCATCAGTCTCCTTTTGAAAGGCTCTTTAATTGCAAGCCTGACTACACTCAAATTAAGGTTTTTGGCTGTCTTTGCTATCCTCACATTCGGCCATACAACAACAACAAATTGCAGTTCAGGTCTTCTGCAGCCACCTTCATTGGCTACAACCTTACTCATAAAGCGTACAAGATCCTACCCCTCAAGGTAAACTTATTGTGACTAGAGATGTTGTTTTTGATGAGACCTCGTTTCCTTTTCACAACACTTCTGTGTCCACTACACCTATCACCATTCCTCAGATTCCACATATATCCTCACCTCCACTTCAACACATTCCAATAACTAAGCCTCCTTGCACAAACAGCCTTCCTTCTTCCATTCCTTGTTCTCCTGTGCATAATCCAACATCTCATCCTGTTCACACTCCTTATTTGTCACCATCTCCCTTTTTCCTTCAAAATACTGCCTCCCCTTCTAGCTCAACTCCAACTAAAATATCATCTTCTTCTCCATCTCCTTTACCTGTTGAGCCTCCTCTATCCACTCATCCCATGATTACTCGTGCTAAAGATGGAATCTTCAAACCTAAAGTTTTCACTACCATTAATTCTGATGTTTTAGTTCCCAAGTCAGCTCATGATGCTTTGCTCATCCCATTTTGGAAACAAGCTATGCTCACTGAATATCTTGCTTTGCTCAAGAACAAAAGTTGGGTTCTTACCTCCCTTCCTCCAGAAAAGAATCTTGTAGGTTGTACCTGGGTCTTCAGGATCAAGAAACATGCTACGGGCCCCATTGCTAGACATAAAGCTAGACTTGTAGCCCAAGGTTTTTCTCAACAACCAGGGTTTGATTTCAATGAGACCGTCAGTCCAGTAGTTAAACCTACTACTAATCGAATCATCCTCAGTATTGCTGTAACCTCAGGCTGGCCTATCACACATCTTGATGTCAACAATGCTTTCTTGCATGGTGACTTACAAGAGGACATCTACATGAACCAACCACCGGGCTTTGAACAAGGTTCTCCTAACCTTGTTTGCAAGCTTAATAAAGCTTTATATGGTCTAAAGCAGGCCTCTCGCTCATGGTTTCGGACCATTCAATCTGTCTTTCTTTTCCTGGGATTTCATCAATCAAAGGCCGATACCTCCTTTTTTTTCCGCCACAACAATACAGATGTCATCTACATACTCATTTATGTTGATGACATGCTGATCACCGGGTCCAATAACTCCTGTATCCAGCAGATTATTTCTCAACTTCACCATCATTTCTCTCTTAAAGATTTAGGGGAAGTGCGACACTTTCTTGGGATTGAAGTTGTCAAAACGGCGCAAGAAATTCACCTAAGTCAAGTAGCCTACATCAAGGATCTCCTGACCAAAGTAAGTATGACTGATGCTAAGGGTTGTCCAACTCCTATGATATCTAATTTACAGCTGTGTAAGAGTGACGGCAATCATATGCTCGACGGCAAACTATACAGAAGCACTGTTGGTGTTGGGGTTTTATACTAGAAAGTATGCTTTATGAGCTGCTTATGTATTAATAACTCTAAGAACTATCATTCTCTGCCACTTGTGAAGAGATATTATTGTT
>JAYDZE010086493.1:0-24690 GCA_034509125.1 Monilaria moniliformis
TATATATATTATATTTGTTCTAAGAGCAGTTGCTGCTCAAATTTTAAAAAAAATATTTTATATTTTTTTAAAAAAAAGTAAAAATGAAGCTCATTCGCAGGGTGGACGCGTGTCAGGTACGCGTGCTGCAATTGGTCGCGGCGCGCGAATGCGTGCCACGGGCGCAGGGCGGCGACAAAGGGCATGGAGCCCGTGCAGGAGGCTCGAGCCGACGGCCGAGGACCTGCAACTGCAGGCATGGGCGGGCGGCTCGCTCACTGTTGTGGCTCCCTAGCATGCAAGTTTGGGTGAGAGGATCGAATAGGAAGATTTGTGACGATAGATTAACGTAATACATTTGAATAATACATATCTATACATACTTTTTGAATTAAAAACAACAAATTTGTGATAATAATAGAATAACTGGCAAAGATTACCCGCATGCATTTGCATTAAAAAAGATGGCTCCAATATATAAATTATTATCACTGTATTCATTCCATCTTCATAGTACGTAATATATAATAATTAATTTTATACATACGACTCTGAATCACACACTGGATAATTTCTCAAAGTATAGGATAGATATGATTGATATGAATATGACTTAATATTTAAGAAAATACTATATTTACTCTTACTATTTAAATTAAATATAATAAAAAACAAACCATTAATAATAAATATACCTTAACAGTTGATAATAATTTAATAATTATTTTGTATATGATGTACTATGTTACATTATTGTCCATAAATGAAATTAAAACTAAGAACATAACCGCGAATTAAAATCTCTACTAGGTATATATATAGTTTTGGTGTAGTGTATGAATGCATTTAAAATCTAACTCGGCAAAAACGAATAAAATTCTATCCCAAGAGGGACTACTAAATACTGCAGAGTACTAATTAGGACATTCATCTGCATTCAACGCAACAACTTGAGATTATGTTTTATATTATCTCAGTGGTTGGACTTTTTATCTTATCGACTCATTCAAACCAAAAAGTACCCCTCTGTTTAATGCGTCCAAGTATCATACAAAAATAATAATTTAAATTCCATTTAAAGAATATATAGATATCTTGCACTCAATCATCATAGTAAAATAACCAAAGTAGAAAATTGTCTTCCCTAGCATTTAATGTCTACATTAAACGCACTTCGGCTCCACCTATGACATTTCTAGTGGGGGAAGCAAATTTTGAACAACCCATGGTAGTGATGTAATAATCAATCCTTGTATTAATGAAGGACAACATTTACACGATGTATAACAACCAAAACGAAGAATTACAAGTTTTGTCATTCTGACGACTCGAACTTTGCTACATGGTCATGAGGCTGCAATCTTCTCAAAGAGGCCTAATCTATTATCGGCCAATTTTGACTTATAAGCCGATTTCTTGTATTCAAACCATGTAAATTCCTCATACAAGCTGTCTTCTTCCCCTTGCATGAGTGATGCCAATGGAGCTATCTTTTCACTCAATGGTGGTCCTCCAAAATAAATCATTGACAGCCTCGATTTCGAACCGTTGGCCACCACTCTATGCCTTACGCTCTTAAACCTTCCGTTAGTCATCACCTGCACCCATACAAATCATAGATAAGTATATATGCGACACATTTATTTTATTTCTTTGTCTTCTATTTTTCCCTCCTTGCATGTGGAGAAATCTATCAAATACTATATGTTCAATAATTAATAGTAATCACTATTTCTTAGTAAGTCGTAAATAGCTATTTCATGTTGTGTACGAACATGAAATTAGTCAAACCTCGGAAGCCTCACATCATTAGCTAGAAAGTTTATTTTTTATTGGGGGAAAATTCTAGCAAGGTACAGTCACGTGGCTGGGTGACTGTGCCACGCGTACACGTATTCGGACACGCCTCTTGTAATAATGCAGACTAATATTTCGTGGTTGACCAAGTTACTTCCATTTGAAAATAAAAAGTTTAGTCAAAGAAGAAAAAGAGAAAGAGAAGTTTCCCAGGACTACTGCTAATTTAATCTATAGGCTAAATTTTTTATTTTTTTGTACTGTATGAAATATATTCTCCCGTCTCAATATACGCGGCTCCTTATTTTTGTCTAAGTAATTCCACCAGCCAAATTTATTAAAACAGACGGAATATTTGATTAGGTGAGTGAGTTAGTTATATTATACCTGTAAGGAGTCGCCAACATTAATGAAGAAGGAGTTCTGGTCGGATGGGACGGAAATCCATCGGCCGTCTTTGAGAGAGATTTGGAGGCCGGAAATGTTGTTGGATCTGAGCACGGAGATGATCTGAGGGTCGGTATGCTCGCCGAATCCGATCAAATTCCGGCCGTTGGATTCGTCCGGGCACGGAGGGTAGTGATTCACCCGGAAAACAGAGTCGCTCTGTTCATCCATCAGCAGCTTGCTGAACGCATCCTTCGGCTGAATACGCAGCCCCTCCGCCAGCATTTCCAGAATCTCGCAGGCCATCTTCTTCACGGCGGTGATGTACTTATTCAACAGGCAACTGCAGCACTCCAAAACCAACATTATGTCAAGACTACGTTATAATATACTCCCTCCGTCCGCGATAAACCGACCCATTTTGACTCGGTGCGGGTTTTGAGAAGTTGTTTGACTTTGTTAATAAATATGAATGAAAGTGGGTGCAAAAAATTAGTGGAATATGGATCCTACTTTTATATATTAGTTTTATAATAGAATATGAGTATAATGAGTTAGTAGAGTGTGAGATCCATTTACCAAAAATAGTGAAAGTGAAATGAGACATTTTATTGTGGACGTTCATTTATAGTAAAATGAGACATTTTATCGCGGACGGAAGGAGTATTATATTTTATGATAGATAAGTAGACACATTTTAGTTGGCATAACGTTCCCTCCACTAATAGGTCGGAGATTTGAGTCATTTCGAGTGCAGTACGAGGTATCGTTTCTCCTCCAACCAATAAGTGGATAACCATTATTCATGCTCTTTTAGAAAAAATCACTGATTACAGACTGTGCATAAGAATTACATGTGTGGGGAAAAACTGACCGAAATTTCTCGGCGGCTTGGCCGAAGATGGAGGAGAATTTGTGGTAATCGGAGTGGGAGTTGGTGGTGAGGAGGAGGTATTCGACCCAGCCGACGTCGCCATTGGGGCCGATCTTCTTGTCGCCGTAGCCGAAGGGGTCGGGGGGGCCGGCCTGCTCCTTGACGGAGAGAGGGAGGGAGAAGAATCGGATAGCTTCGGATTCGAGGTCGCGGATGAGGTCGGCGGGAACGCCGTGGTTGATGACTTTGAAGAAGCCGAAGTCCTCGCAGGCTTGGACGACCTGAGCTTTGGTGTCAGGTTTGGAGAGGTCGATGAGGGGGATGCCGCCTAGCAATGCGGCGCAGTTGCCGGCATTAGACAACTGTTCCATTGCTGGTTTGGAATGGACTACCATTGCTGCTGTTGAGGAATGGAGATTGGGGTGGTGAGGTGATGGAGTGATGTATTCAATGTGAATAGATGGACTTGGGGAGTGCTTCGCTATTTATAGGCAGTTTTGAGAGAGAGAGAGAGAGAGGGGATAATTATGGAGGAACAATGTATATTCTGTTTTTCTTTTTCTTTTTTGTTTTTATGAGTTGGAAAAGAATGTGTTAGTTTATAATATTTTTAGCCTTTGATGGTTTGGAACTTGAAATACCTAAATCAACTTATAAGTATTATCTTCTTGTCAAAAAAAAAAAACTTATAAGTATTATCTTATGTGGAATTTGATAGATCAAAAGTGATTTATGAACATAATCTCATTCGCAGCTTGAAATACTAAACTTGATTTATAAGCATCTTCTCGTTTGTAGTTTAAAATATCATAATTGACTTTTGAGCATCATATCTTCTGGATCTTGAATGACCATACTGAGTTCTTAGCATCATCTTGTCTCGAGCTTAACAAATTACATATTGATCGATCTGGTTTTTGCCGGAAATTAGTAAATAGCAGGAATTTGTAAAGACTCGGGGATTTACGTGGTTCGATCGTGTGTGATCTACGTCCACGGCTCAAAGTGCAAGTATTGTATTGATAGTTCTCTGCTATTACAAGAGTGTCTGACCCCTTTTCCAGCTAATCTAACCCCTATTTATACTATTACATTGGAGTCGACAGTTACAGAAGTAGTGGCCGAAGTCGTGGGGTGATTTCTATAACTGAGGTGGTTATTGAGGACGTGGGTAGTTGCTGGAGTCGTGGCTGAGGCTACCAGAGTAGTGGGTTACTGCGGCCGAGCTTCTACCCTTAGTCCGAAGTGTAGTGCTGCCGAGGTGAAGTCAGTGCTGCGAGCTGCCTTGTCGGGGCCGATCTGCGTTGTAGTTTTAGGCCGAGCTGTAGGTCTGAGTTCGATCTTCCCATCGGCTGGGCTGAGATGGATTTTAGGACCGAACTGGTTACTGTTGGACTGGGCTTGTATTGGGCCTGGGGCGTATATCCTACCGAACTGGTTACTGTTGGACTGGGCTTGTATTGGGCCTGGGGCGTATATCCTACCACATATAACTTCTATGCATAATTGCTCTAAAACTTAACAGACCACATCTGACATTTGAGTATCATTTCGTCCGAAGCTTAAAAGTCATAATTGACTTATAATCATAATTTATTTGGAGTTTGAAGGATCAGAGGTGAATCTTGAGTCTTGTCTGCAGCTTGAAAGAGTGTAACTGAATTTTGTGCATAATCTTATTTAGAACTTGAATGACCAAATATGAGTTACGAGCATAATCTCGTCTGGTGTTTGACAGACGAAGCATCACCTCTCTTGCATCTTGAAAGACCATAAGCGAATCTTGAGCTTTGTGCGAAATTTGAACCTTGAAAGACCATAAATGAGTTGTGGGCATCATTTCATATGGAGCTTGTTAGACCACCTCTAACTTAATTTTTTATCTCGTTTAAAGCTTCAAATTACTTGAAATATCATAAATGAGTCATGAGCATCATATTTTCTGAAACTTGAAAGACTAAAATTTAAATTTTTAGCATCATTTTGTCTAAAGATTCAAAAATACAATTAAATGAAATTGCAATGCCAACTTTCAATGCTATTAAGAAACTATACATCCACACGCATAATACTCGTATCATTAATTACTACTAGGCCAAGGGTCTTAATTAGGAGTGGAAGCACAAATACTTCAATAGATATTTTGGGGACTTCTGTAATAATTAAAATGGATAGGCTAGCTCATCATTTGATGTATTAGAGTTTGGTCGCACCGACGATAAGAAAAGGTTGGCAATTACATAGTTTTTATTCCACACGGTTTCAAAGTTGTGCCCTCATCACATATCATGACCACATTATCTAATTGGACAAAACATAAAAATATACTATATATATATAACAACGATTGATATAAAATATTGGGTTATATTAAACTTGTACACTTTTATCATTTATATCCTAACCATTGAAATTTAATTAATTTTGTTTCAACCTTTTCCAATATCACTTTCAAATTCGAAATAGAACGAGGCCCTTTAAATTCCATCTTACATAGGTTGTCCGCTCATGTTTTTAATTTTTGTCATAAGATGGCACTAACTTTCTGACTCAATTACGCTGTCATCGGATGTCAGATGACACAATCGAAAATATGGGCAGATAGGCCATGCCATGGGCTCCAAAAACTCTTAATCAATTCTGACTTTCATTGTCTGATGGTAGAACTAAAAAAGCTTCAAAGATTGAGAAAGAAAGTAATACTCCTAATCCTACAAATTTCTTTAGAGTGCAATTATTCGAATTTCAATTATCATTTATATCCCAACCATTGAAATTTAATTAATTTTGTTTAAATTTTTTCCAATATCACTTTCAAATTCGAAATGAACGAGGCCCTTTAAATTCCATCTTACGTAGGTTGTCCGCTCATGTTTTTAATTTTTGTCATAAGATGGTAGCACCAACTTTCCGACTCAATTACGCTGTCATCGAATGTCAGATGACAAAATCGAAAATATCGGCGGATAGACCATACTATGGGCTCCAAAAACTCTTAATCAATTCCGACTTTCATTATCTGATGGTAGAACTAAAGAAGCTTCAAAGGTTGAGAAAGAAAGTAATACTCCTAATCCTACAAATATCTTTAGAGTGCAATTATTCGAATTTCAATTATTAATTGGGGATGGGAGGCAACATAGATTCTCGACAAGAGTCATTGGATACAATGCACTTGAACGATGATTTGATTCTGCAGTTCGTTTTCGATATCTCCGATGAATGGAACAGAAACCGACCAAATTTATTTTTCCATGACTGCCCAAAATTGTTAAACAACACATTTTGGAGTTTGTCTCCCTATTTATTTTTAGTTGACGAATTCCAGGTTCAGATGCCACTCCTCTATTGGTATAACAATCCATGTGCACAACGACTGCAACATACCAACTTGATCATCGCCTTATCATAAATTCACTATCCATCTTTACTTTATATTACAAAATTATTCATCTATGATTACTAGAAAGTACCTTATAATTAATAACTAATTTTTCTTTTATATTATAAAACTAACTACCAATAGCGGCATTACCTTGTAATTGAAGAACCAATTTTGTCTTTTATATCACCTAAAAAAAAAAATCTTGAGCTAGAAATTTTGTATTACTTTAAAGATAGCTTGGTAATTGGCCCTTGATTTGCCTATTCACATTTTGTTATGACAACTGACAAGGATAATCCACAAGAATTACTGAGGTGTGCACTGGGTGAACCTTATTTTTGTGTAATAGTCTGTAAACCACATAAGAGAGGGAATCTCATTTAAAAAATTAGGTGTGACGGACTCGATCTATAAAACAATAGTGGAATTCAAAATTGAGATATTTGGCCTAAAGATACCCACTCTATCACCAGATCATTCATAATGAACCATATTCATGTAATTGATTAACATCTTTTGGTCAGTTTTGGACCAAATACTGGAGCCAAGGGAGCTTAAGCCTCACGAAAGTTCTCTTAATATCTTTTTTAAATCGTCAAATTATTGGGATATTCCATCAGGTTAAATAAAAAAAAAATATTTTCGAAATCTTAAACTCAAAAATTTTAAAAATTTATTTTCCACTCAATTTTTTTTTTCTGCGCCCATCCTCACTTGTCTTTACACTTGTCTTTACTTATATGGCTGTAGGCTTTTAGCTTATTTGTTTTTGGTTGGAGAGAAAATATCTTATTTAATCAAATAAATATAATTTTCTTTGTTATATTCCTAGATTATTACATCCCTATCACCATAATGCAAACTTTACGAACTTATTAAAATATAATATTGATCTAATTGAGGTGGGAACCATCATGAGAGGTATATGAATATATTTTCCCCACGACACAAAAACGGCTGGTCGACTTAGTACCATTGACTTTAGTAACCGCAGAACTAAAATATCTTTAGACTGAAAATGATATAAGAAAAAATCAAAATAGACTTTTACATCTCTCTCTCTCTCCCTCTCTCTCTCTCACCTTTTAATATTAAAGATAAATTGACCCAACTCTGTTGCAAATTATAGTCTACAAAGAGAGAAATGCATTTATGGTAAAGCCGCACCTCTCCATTTTATGCACTAAAGTAGGAGTTAGGTATGATGAAATGGAAGGACGGGGAATGAAATACAGGCCCATTAACCTCATTTCCTTTATACCAAGCACCTTCATTCTATTTTTCTTTATTTCATTTCATCATACCAAGCACCTTCTAATATATTAATTTATGCATAGTAATCGTATTAAAATAGTGAAAAGTTCTTGTACATTTATTTTTCAATTAGGTTTATAAAATTTAATTTATAAAGAGCTTCTTCTACTCATTTGTATTAAAATTAGGGGATTGTCACACAAATGATAGTCAAAATTAATTTCAATATAAAATAAATTTACAAAGAGTGAGAATTGAAAATATCTAAGCGCCATCCTTTTCTCATTTTTGTTTTGGAATAATAATATATGAAGTTCCTTTCACTCACACGTAGGCTACACTAGTAGAGTTCCACTTGCTATGAAGGTGGATCTCAGATGACCACTAAAAGTAGACATTATTGTGGTGGGCCCACATGGTATATTAGTGGGCCAGCCCATCTGTGGGCCCATATACTTAGTCCAAGTCCTTAGATCTTCAAACCCTCCCATCTTTTTCTCTACTATGATTAGAATTTAATAGTACCTTTACTTTTGTATTAATGGAAGTCCTTTGTTGCTATTTTTAGCGTGCATTGAATAAATAATATTTCTATACAATAGCGTGCAAATTATATAAATCCTATTATGCTATATTTTCAAAAATTAAATGTTAAAAATTCAAATTTTATAATAATACTTTTTGAAAATATCTATTATTAAAAGAGATAATCCAATTTCATATTCCCATGTCATCAACTAATGTTTTCTTTTTA
This sequence comes from Monilaria moniliformis, assembly GCA_034509125.1. NCBI lineage: Eukaryota > Viridiplantae > Streptophyta > Magnoliopsida > Caryophyllales > Aizoaceae > Monilaria > Monilaria moniliformis. Next base: position 8,431 of record JAYDZE010086493.1, read on the forward strand.
AAAAACACCCAATTTTACAAAAAAAATTGATTTATATCTTACGTAATATAATTCAGCATCGGAATGACAAGTCAGCTTGCTCGTAAGACTATTAGGTGTATTAATCCAAAAATAATCCATATTAATTAAACTATAAACCATCTAAGAATTCAGCAAGCTGGCTTATCATCATATCATCAAATTACGTCAAACAGAATATAAATCAAACTTCTTAGAAAATTAATGTTTTTTTTAAAAGACAACATAAATCATGGATATTTTTAAAATATTGAAAATTAGATGATCCATTATTCAAATTAGGCATGTGGAGTTCATAAATTGTTCCACGTCTTCTGGGTGGCGGGTGAACACGTGTTTAAGACGAGTGGAGGTCACGTGGCAGAAATGGATTCATAAAGATTGATGTCGGCGACTAACTTGAAAAGGGCCCACTATAATTAATACCTACTTTTTGGTTTTATTAGAGACAGGTTGGGCCAAGCCCACAGCATTTCTCATTCATCGATCTCTTTCAATTTTCAACTTTTTTTTTAATATTTTATTTTTATATATAATATATACAAACGTGTTTAATTCATGGAAGACTTAATTCTTGTTTAGAAGAATATAATTTGGAATATAAAAGTTTGGAAAGAACCTCAAAAGACATCATTTGTAAGTAGTTCTAAACATTTTAAAATTATTTAGTTATTGGATACGAGGAATAATTGCGAATTTCATGCAATTTTACTGTATCTCTTTCGTTGGATGAGTGCAGATATGGGTTCGAAATTTGGCTGGAGCAATTTTTTAATCTTTTCGAGTGCAGTTAATTTTCAATGCAAATGCAGTTACTTTATATGTTTAATGCAAGTGTTTGTACGTTCTCACAATAATAAGATTTTATTTTAACTCTCATCTATATAATGTGTGTGTGTGTGTGTGTATATATATATATATATTTATATATATATAAAGTATCTAATTAAAATGAGTATTTGAGAACCGATTGCATTTAATGTATAACGTATGTGCACTGTAATAACGTATATGCAAGTGACTTATAGGTTTCGTTCAAGTTTATATAGGTGTAGTGCAAGTGTTCTCACACTGTCACTTTATAAATATTTTTATTTGAATCCAACCATATATATAGGGAAAGGTTCAAATGAGAATCCTTTCTTATCGTGAGAATGCGAGAACAATTTTAAACTCTTAGATCACGAAAATCTACGATAGATGCATCCCCCGTAATGATGAATGCTTACATGGGGTCGAATTCTAGAGGAAACGATTTTAAAATGCAACTGTTCTCATATTTTTATAATAACAAGATTTTTATTTTAATAAACCTCTTTATATATTTATTGAGTGGATGTTCCATGACCTCAACAAGTAAAATAAGTCTTATGGTAATTAGATATCTCAATGTGCTAGTGAGATTATGATTTTGTATCACAAATGTCATTTTCAAAGGATTAGAATCAAAATTTGATAGTTAATTATTGAAAAGGATAGATAGTATTGGGGAGAATTACTTTTTGGTGTAAATTCAAGATTTGAACCAATAATTGGTGAGGCATAGGCATAGTTTCCTATATTTGTGTCAGGATATGGATGAATAATGAACCCTTTTAAATGATTTCACTTGGAAAGCTACTTCTCATTAGGGCTAGATAAGGAGGTGTCACTCTACCATACTACATGATATGGCCACTCCATTAGCTACCTCCTTCAATTAGATAATATCAATTCATATTATATAAAGTCCAATTTAAGTAGGTCTTGATTTTTATTACTTAATATCAATGAGATGTCTACATCCTTAGATATTTCATTTGAGATAAACTCAATTCTTTATTAATTATTTTATTAATCATGGATTATATTTGTTTTATAATTAAAGGATGTGGCTTGAGCTGAAACGTGTGTGACTATCTAAACTAATATATAGATAGTCACACTCGTTTCAAATCAGTTTAATGGGATTAAGCAAAAACTAATCGAAAATATTTATTATAAAAAGGCAAAAGATTTATGCATTCGAATGTATGATGCATCATCCGATTATGAATTATTAATTTTCAATTAGTGTTTATTAAGTCATAATTAAAAAAGGGATAATTGTCATTTAAATTATAACTTTTCGTTGACTTCTGGTCAATTCCATAACTTTTGAAACTGGAACATAAAATCATAATTTTTGACATTTTCTCAATTATCCTACAGATCAAAATTTCGATGAAATTGATGGTCACGTATGAACTGGAAATCAACTATATTGGAGAACCGATAGAAGTGGGAATTAAGCAAATTAGTTTATTTTGAAAATATAAAAACTATGTAGTGCGCTTGACCTAACATATATAGAATCTTCTATAGTGATGTAGCTGCTGATTTATATTTTCTAATGAAGTATTTTGGTCAAAAATAGGAACTTCACCAGTCAATTTCTGAGTTTCTGCTTGGATTCCCTGTCAATTTTAAGCATGAATCTAGACTTGTTGACCTACTTTCGTTTATAATAGGATTAATTTTTTATAAACATCACTTTAAATTCTAAATTATATCTATTTTATTAAAAATATCCAAGCAAGAACTTTAAGTAAGAGTCGAAGCACCAAAAGAAGAATTGGGAATTTTTATGAACTTCTCCAACTTTATGAATTATTTATTAAATCCTAGACTATTGCATTTGAATAAAAAAAAATTCTTCGTCAATTTTTTGGACCCTTCAATTTTAATGTAACCCGCCGAAAACGACGTCATTTTTTGAATAACATAAATTGTATGTCGTTTCGTGCCCTAATGCTTAAAAAATGACATCGTTTCCGACAAGTTATGTTAAGATTTAGGGGCTGAAATATGGACGCGAGATATTTTTGATACAAAAACATTAATTTGGAGTTTAAATAAATAATTCTTAAATTTTAAGATATTTGGGATAAAAGAGATATAATTTAAGATTTATAATGGTACTTACACTTTTCTTGAGCTATGTGTGGTATTATTAATCTAATAATAATAATAATCGAATGTATGTTTGTATTTTCCCATATGTAATTTACTAATAATGTGTGGTAGTGGTTATTGAGTGGAGACTCATAAATGACATATTAATTCATATCAACATATAATATATATAGATATATTGGATTATTAGCGTTTAAATACATCAATTTTGAGTGTATTTTGGTTTTTCTCATGGACTGTGAAATGACTTAAAAAAAATTACGAACGTTATTGTTGTAGCAATTTTTCTAGATATTCAATTTTTCGCCCAAATTAAACCCGATGTTGAAAATTGAGATATTGACATGGACAAATTGGACGTTGATAAGAACCATGGAATCTTTAAATATCGTCGCTTCATTAGGATTTACAAATAAAAATAAAAAACTTTCATTAGCATGTAATTTGTAAATCCTAATAAAACGACGATGTTTAAAGATTCCACATACGATGTTGTTATTCTCAACGTTCGATTTGTACACATCGACATTCCTATTTGCCACGTCGAGTTGGAAACTGATTTCATGGTATAATTGCTACAACAATTAAATTTATATATTTTTGACTCCTTCCAAACTTGAGATACGAAACTAGAATACATCCAAAGTTAGTGTATTAAACACCTATAGCTCTAATATATACATTCATTTTTTTTTATAATACTTCACGTGCATCCTGAGATTTAAAATTTAAGTTTTTTTTTTATTTAAAAGGATAAAAAAAGTTTCTAAATTAATTTTCTTTTTATAATATAAGTGATGATGACACATGCATAAATCGTGCATTATATGTGGGACGCTTTCTGCATATCAATGTTGGTGCCATCAATACAATTGTTGACGAGAAATAAAAACATTTGCATACATTGTATCAATAAAACAACGTTGGAGAAATTATTTTTTTAGCATATCAATAATATTTTGTACTACTATAGTTTAATAAAGTAAGCAATAAAAAAATTAAATATAGAAATGGGGTCCATGTCGAATAATGAGCCCAATTTTGATTAGTTATATAGGTAAATGACTCATACATCAAGATGATATTATTGAGTATCAAATCAACAACATCATGAGACGAAATTGAATAACATCTAGTGAATGTTGATGATTACCAAGTTGAAATTAATATATTAACTTAGTATTATCGTAATGCAGTAAAAAAATTTATAAATTAATATTGTCGAGATAATGAAGTTTTATTATTTTAAAAAGGTATTAATTGGTAGATTAATAGTTCATTAATTAAAAAGGGTATTTTGTCTTGAACGAATTTAAATTTTAATTACATAGGGATTCAACGAACTTAAATTTAATATTGGCTACAGGACGATGAAACACAACTCAGTTGGTAAGACGTTTCTCCTCCAACCAATCGGTTGGGTGATATGAGTCACCTTTGAGTGCTTGTGTGTAAGATGTGTGAGAATTGTAACTCAAAAAATAATATTTGTTACCACAATAAAATGGATATCATTCACCTATTGAATCATCCAGCTGAAAACGAAGCATGTTCGTAGATCCAAATATGTCAATCGGGCTATAACCTACTCGGGCCTCAGGCCATTCCTATAGGGATGTTGTAGTTCTCGACCGAGACAAGTTTTTTTTTTTTTTTGCATTTTTTTTCTGTCTATTCGAACCAATGTCTAGATGGTTTCTTAACCTAGTTGAGTTGGAGTTGTAAACAAAAGAATTTAACCAATTAGAATACTGCATTGCAAACTTGTAAATTACACCTTCTACATGCAAATACAGATACAAACTTGTTATATATTGATATTTACTTTGAACGATAAGATGGACTGATAAAAATAATTCAAACTGATTCACAATTTACTTTGATAAATTGATTAATTTTGAGTTTTTATGTCCATCTTATCATTCAAATACTCAATTCTATATTTTATCAATCTATTATATCATTCAATGTAAATGCCCCTGAATATTTTATGTGATTGATGCTCATTCAAATACTCAATTCTATATTTTATCAAAATCTTGGACTAACTTAAGTGGTGACAAACCTAAATATCAAATTGAAGTGATGTTTGTTCACTAAGTTTGGCATCCATCTTAAACGTTTCCACTAATTAGATATATTGTAGCCGACTTCCACTCGGACTATTAATTAATGCCACACATTTTTCGTGGCAATCACCATATCTTCGTTTCCTCTCTCTCTCTCCCCCACTCTCTCTCATTGAGATCCTTCGTTACTTATCGTTAATATGAAATACCATTCGAATTTGACTGGTACATATAACCTATTTACTATAATGAACATAAAATACTAAAAATAATTGAAAGACAAAACATAACAATCTTAGACTAGGTGAGAGACTAGAGTCCAGCTACATCACATGACACTTACCAACTTCAATCTGCCGCTAACCCATCACTACTTTTTTTTTTCTTCTTATAAAATTTAACGCGAATAAATGCAATGGATGATCCAAAACTTGAAAATAGGGGGCGGAATCTAAGAGCGACGCGCTAAAAACCCTCATTCAGTGGCTTCAGAACATAATTTTTGCACGACGTTCAGTCTCCGATTGTCACTCCCTATCTAATTCCTGAGATATCTTACGCACCTCCTGCAGCCGAACTTCTTCGCATTCTGAGAGCTCCTTGAGTTGGTTCTAAGATTCCACGAGCTCCGCTGGCATGGCTGTGAGCAACTTCTTGGCTTATTCAGCCCCTTACTGAGATCTTCGCTTCCTTGATTCATTTGAGCTCAGTTGTCCAAAACAAACAAAAAATTCATTAATGCTCTGCAAATCCGGCGGGTGGCGGCCATAGGAGGAGGCGACCATGGCGATTTTTTAGCATAGTAAGGGGAAATAGGCCGTTGGAGGGTCGGCCACCCCCTCTCATCCTCTTGCATCCGCCGCTGAATAAAAGAATATCTAATTAATGCCATATTGATCTTTACACACACACAATATTGCACTTCATCTATTTCATGCATTCCTTATCTAAGCAAATTAAGGCAAAGATTCGCATGTTGAATGATATTTAGGCAAATGCTGTCTATTTTTTTCATGATAAGAATGATTCTTACAGAGTGCCCACATTTGATCGATATGAAAGGATAAGATGTATGTCCCATCTATAATGTACTATTCCATATAGTATATTCCAAGTATTGGAGGATATGTGGCAAAGATCCCACTTTTATGCTCATCTGACCAATGCTGCTCGACATGTTTGTACTTTGAGTCAATAATGAGTCCAACCTGCACATAGTTTAAGTGTTGGCTTTCTAATGGTTGAGATATGCCCTTCTTCCACTAGGATAATGTTAGCTTTTGGATATCACTCACAAAAATTAATTTGGAAAAAATAAAATAATAAAACTGTGTGTACCACCACTTATTTTACTAAATATTTTAATTTTAGGGGAGTTAACCATTTATATTCTAAATCACTAGCATTTCTAACTAAATTTGTTGAATGGGAAGTTGCTTTGGGGCTATAATTTTCGTTTAGATTTTGGGCTATAATGACAAGTTAATATTTATTAAGAATTTAATATAAGTGTATAATATGTAGGGTTAAAGTAGTGTATTTACACTTTATAGTGGATACCAAACTTACATTAAAGAAGACGTATGGCTTGAATGATAAGACATGATTGATAAAATAATTTATCCTAATCAAATGTTTGTTCTGCACGATTAAACCCGTGATAGATAACTAAGCTTGCACCTAATCACCCATTTGGATAATTATTTTATCGTTCCAAAGTTGCATTGATTATTTAATCATCATTCAATTTATAGTATAAAATTCCAGAACTTTGCCCTCACAAAAATTATTATTGATTTTGTTTATCCTCAATTTATGTATTTTTGCATGATTATAACAAAAAGAATATTAATTTCTTTATTTTTTATTTTTTATATTTTAGTCAAAACCTATAACTTATCATAGGCCATACTATATTTAGATGGCACCGAAGTTTGACATAATAAGGTAAATTGTTAAACGGGCTGGAGAATCAGGCAGGCCATATACCACAAAAACCCGCCCAATAAGGGAGGTGAGATGGGCCGATCCAGCCCGATAAAGAGACGAGAGTAAAGCCCAAATCCCCCCATGCGAGGACCGTGGGTTAGCAGTTAGCACGAAGAACTCATGACACAACATTATTTAACAAACCTAACAAATCTTTAACGTCACAAAATGAAAATTAGATAAGGTAAATTATATTATTGCAGCCACTGACGAAATTTTCAAATCATAGTCGTCCAATGATATTTTCCGAGTCCCCCAACGAAATTTCTACTATATATTTCTCCAATGACATTTTCTGAGTCCGTCACTGATGATTCTTGGTCGTGGACGGGCCTGGTGGTGCCCGTTGCCCATGCAGGCGCCACGGGCCTAACCCATTCCGCCATTTCGACAGCTCCATAACCTAAATCTTTGATTAAAACTATAATGCATGATTCGTAATTCATGTCATTGTTCTTAATTAGTAATTTTAACAAAATAGTTACATTGTAGCTACCAATTTAACATAAGATATGATATTCTTGTAATAACTTGGGACAATGATAGTAGTTGAAACACAAAAACAATTCATACTAAACAATGCAAGAGACTTCACATTAACCATTTACACTTAAAAATCCAACCCCAATATCTACAAACACATTCCTATCTCCATCTCCCACTTTTCAGCTCTTATTCATCCATTCCTCCAAATGAGCAACATCATAAGTGGTATGAACTCCCACCAACAGATAGTAAACCACCATCACCGCGCTACATATCAAGAACCGCCATATCGCCGTCGCCCCAAGCGACCCCACGAGGAAAATATTCATACCAATCGACAGAGACGGCAGCCACGGAACGAGAGGCACGCCCCAGACCTTCGCAGCCCTGTGCTGCGACGTCAATGCCATCCCCGCCGTCGCCACCCCCCACAGCCCCCCACACACAACATACCCCACCAAACCTCTATTCCCCGAGCTCCAAAGAATCATAATCCCAAGAGACGATCCAAGAATCACAAACAAGGCCGCCCCAAACTTGATCACGTCGTGCTTTGGAGTAACATTCTTGATGTAGTATCTCCTCACGAGCAAGGCAACAGCCATGAGCATGAAGATGAAGAGCGTGCTGAATGAGAGCACGCTCGACAGCACGTCCAAGCTGGTGAAGAAGGCGAGCACGCTGCTCACCGTGGTGGTGAGGAGCGTGGCGTAGATAGGGGTCCCTGTTTTCGGATGGATCAAGGCGAAGAAAGGCGGGATCATGTGTGATCTAGCTATCTGAGTGGTGTAACGAGCTTGCCCCATTGAGCCAACAAGCATGCTTGTAGTCATCCCTTTCAGAGCAACAATGCCGACCAAATACTTCGCCCATTTGAACCCGATTTGATCGAACACGACGGAGTAAGGCGCGTTCCGGTCGACCTCGGTGTATTTGACCATCATCACTAACACTAACGACATAAAGCAGTACACCACGGTGATTAGGGACATCGAGCCGACCAATCCCACGGGGATATCCCTCGACGGCTTCTTCACCTCCTCCGCCATGTTCGCCACCATGTCGAAGCCGGTGTAGGACCAGTAGACGACGGCTGCCGCCGTGAAAACCCCTTCCGCGCCGTAGGGGAAGAAGGGGACCAAATTGTCGCTCTTGCCGCGGATGAATCCGAAGATTATGATGAATACAATCACAGCAGCGCTGAAAATTGAACTAATCCAATTCAGCACCGATGAATGTTTCGTTCCGGTCATCGCGATTCCGTTCACAATCAACAAAATCAATACGGCGAGGGGATCTAGCACATTGAAGCCTTCAGCGAAGGAATTAACCCTAAATCTGAGGAAATCGGGATTATTGCTGAAAATGCTAGCGAGATAAGAGGACCAGGAGCGCCCTAATCCGGCGGCACCGACGAGCCCCTCCAGCAAAATATTCCCGGCGGCGATGAAAGCGATGAAATCCCCCAATTCGATGCGGAGGAAAGAGAAAGATCCGCCGGCGACCGGGATCTCGACGGCGAACTCAGTGTAACAGAAGACGGAGAGAAGAGCGGACAAACCGGAGATGGCGTAGGAAACGACGATGGCGGGGCCGGCGTTGTCGCGCGTCTCCAAGCCGGTGATGCTGAAAATGCCGGAGCCGACGACGGAGCCGAAGCCGAGCCAGATGAGGTCCCACCAGGTGAGGCACTTCTTCATCTCGTTCTCCGACTGCTTCTTCGCCTCGATAAGCTCGTCGGCCTCGGAGGCGCGGCCTCGGAGGCGGTCCTTGAGGCGGCGGGGGGTTTCAGAGAGGGATGAGAGGTAGGTGCCGCAGTTCTGGAAAGTAGGTTCCGGGAAGAAATCCTGCTTGCTGAACCGCCAGTAGGATTTTCCGGCGGCGGCGGCGGCGGCTGAGGGGTTCATGGTGAGGGGAGATGTGAGGTCGTCAAGATTTTGATTTTGATTTTGATTTTGATTTTGATTGGGGTTAGCATATCCCATTTGTGAAGAGCAATTAAGGGGGTGGATGGATTGGTGGATTTGGCGGAGGGGATTGGGATACGGATTTTCAGATTTGCATGAATCGAGATCGAAATTCAGTCGAATTCAGTTCTGAAGATAAATCTTTTTCCTTCATAGAGTTAATGATGGAAAATCTTGTGCACCTAATATTCAGGGCACATTAATCCAACTGTATTATTCTTTTCAGCAATTAAGATGTGGTACAAGGGCAAAACCGGTATTATGCGAAATATTTGATATATATTTGCAAATATTTGAAATAAGACGGTTAAAATTACAAAATGAGTATAAATTCATGACTCATATTGCAATTACCCCTACATAATGATCAAGAAAGTCTACTCATATGTTCTTTACTTGTCATATTACAATAACCCGCAAATAAAAGGAGAAATTATGCACAACTATATATTAGAGAATTCAAATTTCAGATTGATCCACCTAAACAATGTCTCATCCAATTACTACTAGGAGCTGTGCGTATATTCAAAAGTTATGTTCATTATTTCACTTTTTTATATTTTACTATAATATTTAATATAAAACGTTTAGATTTTAAAAAAATGATAATCTATTAAAAAATATGTATTTTCTTATTTCCCTAAAAACTATATATTAGTTTTAAGTTGAAATGACATTAATTTATTAATGTATTTCTTTGTTACAAATATATAATTATAAAAATTAATATATTGATTAAAAAAATCATAATTTTTTTGAGGCTGATTGATCCGATAGGTTAACAGGTTGATTCGTTAACATCTTTAGACATTACCTATTATACACCATATATACAGGAAAAGACAAAAATATAGATTGGACAAGACATATATGAGAACTAAGCATTGGCATATCTAAACACAAGATAATCACTCACCCCATCCATCAATTCCTCATACTCTAACAATCATTATTATCATATATTAATCATGAGAGGTTCCCCAATTTCTTCAAGCATTAACTACAGAAGCAGCAGCTTCGTCGAGATTGAACGTCAGCCAAATCTCATTAACTCTGTTTCTGAACTCAAACGGCGAATTATACTGCGCCACGATGTAGTGAGTGGCGTTGTCCCCTCCATGGCTCCTATCAATGGCGTCCGACCAAACAGTCCCGGCCACGGCGGCGTACAATGCAGCAGCTTCGACTCCGACGTCCTCGTCCTTCACGAAGCCACTGAACTGCCTCACGGCGACGTAGGTGAGCCCCCATTTCTGGACCCAGAGGGTTTCACTGGAAGGCGCAGTGGCCTGGTTCGCTTTCGGAATGAAGAAGCTGACGACGAAGGATGAAGCGCAGAAAGGTCCGTCGCTGGGTTTCACTTCGATGATCACCGGCGCCGTCATCTCTATCTTTTCATGGTTACTGTTCTTGCCTTGGATGTAATCGAATAGCCTATGTATCATGTAGAAAATGAAGAGAAGTTGAATAAATCCCACCATGTTTTATAGAAAAGATTGAACAATAAGAAATTTAGATGCCTGGAAAAAAAATTTAGATGCCTATAATTTATATTCTCAAATTTTAGCATTTTTGAAAAAAAATTCAATTTATATTTTCACTTTAAAAATCTCAATCTTAGAAAAAGTTCAATTTATATTTTACCCTACATAATATGAGGACGAAATGACGAGCTACTTCGCTAAATTCTAAGATGGATTCTTAAGGCTTCAAAATTTCTGCAATTCTATACTTCTACCGTCCACAAAAAATAGTCATATTTTTCTATTTTGGTCTGTCAACCAAAAAGACTATTCTATTATTGTAAAATTTCTTTTAACATAATACTCCTAAATATCAATCTATTTATAATTTATATTAATAGAACCCATTAATTTTTTTTTAAAATCTTTTTAACTACTTTTTTCCTTCTCTCATGCTTTATCAACTACTTTTTTGCTTTATCAACTACTTTTTTCTTCTGCAACTAATTTTCTCTATTTCTCTCTTACTTTATCAATTGTGTATTAAAACTCGTGTCATCGACAAATAAGACTATTTTTCGTGGACGAATAGAGTATCAAACAATACAAATTCTTATAAGAAAAGTAATTATTTTATTTGTTAGATTATGTGAGATGGATTTGTAAGAATGCAAATTTTCTACATTTTTTTATTAAACAACACAAATTCGTATGAGAAAAGTAATTATTTTATTTGTTAGATTATGTGAGATGGATTCTCAAGACTTCAAATTTTTCTGCATTTTTATATTAGATAATAGAAATTCTTATGAGAAAAGTAATTATTTTGTTTGTTAGATTCCGTGAGATGAGACTCAAATCAATCTTTTCAATTTTAATTTTTTTGATTTTTAAAGTAAAAACATATGGTAGTAACAAACTAATTAATTTAAAACATCATATACCTTTGAAAAAATATTTAATATTTGAACTCGGTGAGAAGAAAAAAAAATCAAGAAAAAATAATTATTTGTTCCAAAATTGAGTGAAAATTAAGGACAGTTGGCTGCTGCAAGAAGTAAAAGAGAGAGAAAGAGAAGAAATCTGACTGGTAGAAGGCAATATTGCCAGCATGGACCAAGGAGATATCATCGATAGGCTGAGTGGAAATCCACATGCTCGAATTATACCGCCGGATTTCGAACCCTTTCCCGCTCCCGACGACGTCGTAGCTTGGGCACTCGATGCGCTCGCATTGCGCCGGGAAAACTCCGCCGCCGCCCGCCGCCACGGACCGGAAGAGAAACGCACTCACAAGAAAGCACAGCTTGAAAAGATCAAAAGCAACGGCCATCTTTTGCTCCTTTAGTTTCTGAAAATTTTGTGTATTGCAGTGAAGATTCTGAAACGATTTATATGGATTTTGGAGAGGTTTCTTCGTTGGCGTGAAGGCTGACACGTATGCTGTGAAAGATTATCGGTATCTATAGAAAATGTTTGGAAAAAAAACTGGTGGGCGAAATTGAAACTCTCAAAAAAATTTGTTTAAATTTTAGTATAATGTATTTTATTATGGGAAAAGATAAACATACATAAATTATATATATAATTGAATTTTTTAGATATTTTATATTTAAAATCAATTATAAAAATTAATTAATTTAAAATAAATTAATATATTACATATTTACTCTACAATAATTCAGCAAGAATTGTGGGAAAATTTGAAGGTGGCTTGAGGTTACGTTCGTTTATTTTCGATTTTGGAATCACGCCTACCAAGTGTTCCATAAAACGCTTGAGTAAACTATTTTTATTCAACCCAGAAAAATTGTTTGAATTCATTCTTTTTTTGGATTGGTTGTTGATATTTGATGTTTTTCATCCATCTTCTTCTTCACCCGCAAATACAGATTTGATGTTCATGAAATTTTCGATTTAAAAGTCGTTTATGTTAATTTAAGAAATAAAAAGGTTTTAGAAAAAGAGATGGTATGAAATATTTATGATAAATTCACGTGATTTCCAGTTTGATTTGGAAATAAATATGTATATATTCGATGAAAAAAATTATTTTTTCCTAAATTATTGGAAAAGGATAAATATCTAATATATTAATATATTATAAATTAATTAATATGTATAAACTGATTTTAAAATATATAATACCTAAAAAATTCAATTATACATTTATCACTACAATTTTATATCGAATAACACAAATTCTTTTGAGAAAACTATGAATTTGGGTTGGGTTTTAGTTCAGATCTGATTATTTTTCTTTCGAAAACTTTTCAGTGTCGGTGCCGGTTTGGGAGGGGGTGAGCGTTGTGTGGTGGGAGGGAATAAGGGAGCGGCGGAGCAAAATGAGGTGGTGGCGGCAGGAAATAGAGGAAATATTGGACATTTTGGAGTTGGGCCATGGCGATATAGTGAAGCTAGCTATGTTTGTTTATGATATGACTGATTGTGTGTAGTATGTATTTGTAGTACTAGAAATGGGTGTTGTGAATTTGTTAAGGCGTTATTGTTTATGCTTAGGCTTCTAAGTTTTCTCTAGCTTGGCTCGTATTACTCCTTAATTATAATCTGTGCAAAAATCGAAAGAAAACGAGAAGTGGTATTTCCACCAATGGCAGAATCAGGTGGGACGGGGGTCGACCGGTACTTCTGCCGGCCCTTGAGGGCCGGAAAACTCTATTATATTCAGTCTTTGGAGCTGCATTTAACCCCACGGTGCGGCAGCTCCGCCTCCACCCTTCTGAATCGTTTTTTTTTTCTTTTTCAAGAAGCTTAAACGAGGTCGTTTTGAATTTGGTTTTTAAAAGAAATAAAGAAAATATTATATCAGACAGAAGGAACGAAATGAATTCATATCAGACTCCACGAGTTCCATTTCCTGAATCTAATATGCATTAACCAACTGTAGACAACTTATTGATGGAAGATTGATATCAGAGAGAGTAAAATGATAGAAAGACAATGTTTCTTTGCTTCAGTACTGATACTGGGACAATACAAAGAAAAATGTTTCATTGATGAGTATCAATCATGGGAAAGATACAGAGGAAGGAGCGCGAAAATGCGCGGTTATTGGAAACATTTTATTTCAAACAAAGGCAGGGAAAGTAAGGAGAAATTGAGGAATCGGCTAAGCGGCAACGCGGGGGACGATCTTAATACCACCAATGGTGACGGCGTCGCCGTTGATTTGGGGAACGATGGTGACGACAACCTCATCAGCATCATCTGGAATATTAATGTTCTCGTAGAGTTCCTTCAAGTTCAAGCGGAAATCGCTGTCGGATTCCGTGGTCCTAGCCCTGTGGGGGATCTGCGTGAAGCCACCGGCGCACTCGGCCCTGTCGAGCTCCTGTGGCTTGTCGTCTTCATCATTGACGAAGACATCAAATCTGATGAGCTTGGTGTTGTCGGCGACAATCTTCTCGAGCACGAGCACATCGTCGGCTTTGCCTTTGGTTGGTTTGGGCACCAAAACTCTGATAGTCTCGGTGAGAGTGGAAGGGAAGGCTTTGTCTGCAGTCTGTGCCGTTTTGGAGAGTTCCTCGATATTGGCTGGGACCAATCTCTGAGCCGGCCTGGCGTTCATCCATGGAGTATCGTTATCAAGATACCAGTATCCCATTTTGGTCTGGTCCAAGCAGTCGCGGACCTTGACGCGCACAAGGTTCTTCTTCTCGTCGTAGAACATGAAGGCGGCATCCAAGAAATCGGTATCATCGATGGTCTTGGGGTAATCGGCTGGGATGGCATTCCAGATGCTCCACATTCTGTCCACATTAGCGTGATGGGCATAGAAGATTGGATCCCTTCCGGCGGAGTAGAAGTTCCCCATGTCTTCGCGGAAAGTGTTGGCGGGGTTTCCAGTCCAGACATGGATGCCGGCGTGGGAGCCGCCCTCCGATGTTCCACTACTGCCGTTTCCTGGGGGCGACATTCCGGCCCTGTAAGGTTGGCCCATGAATGTGATGGCCGAGTCGACGTTCCCAATCATTTCCCTGTACATTTGAGCCAGATTATTGGCGATAATCTGTGTAGGATCGGTGACGGGATCACCGGAAAGGTTAAGGTTAACGAGGGCGGGGGGGCGATTGATTGGGTTGCGGTTGATGTCCCAGAGTGGTGATTGGCTGTTGTCGAATATCGAAGGCATCTGCATGCCTCTGGGGTTGTCCCAGTTCCAGTAGGGCAAGGCGAAGTAGGGATCTCCGATGAGTTCACCCATGATCCTCTCGAAGAAATAGAGGTACCACCTGTGGAAAGGGAAGAATATCCACGAGTTGTGAACCTGGATATCGAGGCCGGGGTAGCCGATCTGGTCGTAGGGGCCGTTGCAGTAAGCGCAGTGGATGTTGGCTTGCTGCGTGAACCCGCGGGGGTCGTCGGGGTCCGTCGTGTCCAGTTCCTTCATCTTCTGGATGGCTAGCTCGTACTTGGCTATGTAAGCTGGTGACAACATGTGCGCCGGCTCCCTGATGCGACGCGTAGGAACCTCCGGCAGTACGTAGTCAGTCGCACCGCCGGTGTAGGGTGGGCAGCAGTTCACGTCGAGATTAGTCACAACCCCGCCGCTAGAAGTAGTGGCGCCTTCGGGGTCGCACGTGCTCAGGTCAGGAGGTAAAAGCGGATCCGCCTGGGCTTTACGGCCAGAGACGAGGCTGCTTGCGCCGTACAGACCACCCAGCCCAAGCAGCATGTTTCTACGGTCTACACGGCCGCCGCTACCGCTGCCGCTGCTGCATGACACCAAGCTCCGCCTTGCCTTGATCTGGGAGGGTTTTCCAAATGGGGAATTGCGGGGGTGGGGGTTGGTGGTGGTGGCCAGCACCGTGAAGGAAGATTGAAGAGAAGCCATGCTTAATCTTGATTTGATTGAGTTGATGATTTCTTTTCTGCGGATGCATGTCTATTTATTATATTCCGACTACCTAGCTAGCTACTCTATGCTTAATTAATTGATATCACACTACTTGATATCTAAAAATTTACTCCTAATTGATCTAAATTTAATTAATCATACAACATTTACTGTAAACCACGCAGCACCATTTCTGATACTAATAAATGACATTTTTGGACCAGCTAATCAACTGCATAATCTAACGTTTTGCGGACCTGTCCTCAAATCAACAAGTTGTTTTGTCTCTATTTATTTGTCTATTTTTAGTAAAAAAGCAAACTGATTCATATACCTTATAGGGGTGATAACCGGTCCGGTTCCGGTTAACCGGAACCGGAAATCCGGGTACCCGGTACCGGAATTTTCGAAATTTTAGGAACCGGAACCGGAACCGGATAAGTTTTCCGGTTTCCGGTACCGGTTCCGGTTCGGTA
>JAYDZE010086604.1:0-43299 GCA_034509125.1 Monilaria moniliformis
ACACTCCTGCAAAGTAATTACTAATTAAAAGCAATAATACCAAAATGCTCCCAACAGTCTCCACTACTACCAACAGTCTCGTAACTGCCCTCCCCAATCA
The DNA here is from genome assembly GCA_034509125.1 of Monilaria moniliformis. NCBI lineage: Eukaryota > Viridiplantae > Streptophyta > Magnoliopsida > Caryophyllales > Aizoaceae > Monilaria > Monilaria moniliformis. Next base: position 101 of record JAYDZE010086604.1, read on the forward strand.
AGACTCTTGAATAAATGCTCCATAATAGCCGGGACTCATCGGCCTCTTCAATCGCTCTTGCATGGTACATTCTCGTCTACACAACGAGGGATCCCCGCGCAATATCACATCTATATCGTTCCATTTGAACGTCATTTCCAATATGCGCCAATTCGCCTTGATATCGCCTATCATAGAAATCCAAGATACTCCCAAGATAATATCAATATTATTAAGGGGAAATACATAACACGTGATATGAAATTGATGAGGGCCGAACGCTAGGGGTACTTTAGTACATATTCCGCTAGCACGCAAACGAGATCCATCTCCAAGAGTGACTGAATAATTTCCTGTCGCCATCACTTCCAATGCCAAGGCGCGCGCCGCCGCTTCCGTGATGAAACAGTGGCAAGCGCCGCTATCAATCATGATCCGGACCTGTCTCTCCCCCACTTATCCGTACAACTTCAGTGTCTGAATTCCGTCCAATCCGTTGAGGGTGAAATCTGACATTTGAAGGTTGTGGTCTCCGTGGTTTGTTTCACCCGCATCTCCCCCTACTCCCTCCGACGCGTCGTGAAAATCCTCGTCTCCTTCGTCCTCTTCATCGCCAACCAAGACTTGCAATGTTCTAGGCGGGCAACGGTGCGTTGGGCCGAATTTAAGTCCACACTTAAAACAAATACATGCCATGACATGTTTCCGATATTCCTCGTGAGACATGCTTCGGAAAGGGCGAGGATTTCGTATTGTATTACTATTTCCTGGCGGGGCGGCAATCGCACGTGGTGCCGCTACTGGCGCTGCTCCCCGGTGGTTCGACGGAGGTTGCGGCCGGGAAAACGTAATAGGACGGGGAACATATGATGTCGGAGCTTCCATGAAATCAATCTATTTCACCATTTGAATTGCATCCGAATAACTTGCAATACTAGGGTCCTTGATTTGTAAGAGGATTCGTGGTTTAAGCCCTCCGAGGAAAAATCTAAATATTGTCGGTCGGTTAGCTCTGGTAGTTGTGCTAATCGACTTTCAAACGCCGCTATGTACTCGTCCAAGGAGCCTGTCTGCGTAGTGGTTCGAAGTGGCTCGTAGGCGTCCAAGGCTGAATTTGTTCCAAACCATATCTGCAACTCTCTCGAAAATTCTGACCATGTGACCCGGGGCGAACATCACAGCAGCACCTGAATCCAGGCCATTGCTGGTCCCGATAAGGCTATGAGCGCCACTTGCACTCTCCGCTCCATTGGTGTTCGATTGACAAGGAAGTATTGTTCTGCCCTTGCAATCCATGCTAGTGCATCGCTCCCGTCAAATGTAGGCAGTTCCATGTGCTGGGTGGGTAATTGAAGTTTGTCATTGCGGCCGTTGCGACTTTCCTCGGTGTCCTCCGGTTGATGAGTATTCTCAGTATTGTTGGCCTCACGTTGGTTAAGAATTAAGTCATGAAGCTCTCGGAACTGTCCAGTGACTCGTTGATTAAGTTCCTCGATTGCCTTCTCCAACCCCTCGACCCGTTCATTCATCCGAGTCGTCGTCGCCATCGTAATTATCCACGTTCACCGCACCAAATTTGTTGGAGGCTAAAGGACAAACAAGAAAGATACTAAACTGAAATAGAACTTAGATGTATTAACACGAACTTGCTAGTACACATCCTACGCGTAACTGCCCTTCCCATTCAAGACTCTTGAATAAATGCTCCCAGCTCATTGTAACTGCCGGTGACCTCTTGACTCTTTGAGGTATCAAGCACGACCAGACGTCCCCCTCTCCTATAGACCACCCACGGATGCGTATCAGATGTTGGCGTAAAATTTATATCTGCCAGTTTGCGTAGAAACGTAACAGTTTCTGATAACGAAGAAGTGTCTGGATCTAGCAAGAAATTCGCCATGCAAGAATCTGATTTACCAGAGGTTTCTGACTATGAGTATCTGTTTCTATGTTCGTGCAGTTCCTTTGCCTGTAGTTTGGGTTTGATGGATCGTCTATTGAACTATCTAACTCTCATTTGTAGAGAGTGAAACCTTGTGGACGGATCAATTCGTGTATGGTTGTTGGGAGAGATACGTTATATATATACCGGGGCATGATGGAGACAAGGATCTAGAGATTACTCTTGATGATCTTTATGCACTTAACCTTATTAAACTGGATGAGTGGAAGTGCATCATTCGGTTCGCATCTATCTTGTTCATGCTGTCTATTTACATGTCTTGGTTTCGTGTTGTGCTGTGTTCGGAGCCATTGTACTGAAGTCCTTCTGTATCCATTTTGGGCAGGCATCTGAATCAGAATGGATTGAAGTATCAGATGACAAAGATGAGGATGAAGACGAAGATGACAGTGAAAACAAAGACTCAGGCAGTGAAGATGACAGCGACAAGTCTGATGATCCAGATGGAGACGTGGAGGTGTTTTCTCGTGTCTAAAGAATACTGAAAAATATGCTATTCTCAATTCAAGGGGTTACAGAGACGAAAATAAGCTGTTTGTCTTATTGCGTTTAACTGCTACAGATGGAAGATGCTGTTGCTATTGTAAAGGGAGAAGGAAAAACCCCCCGGAGGAAGGAGAAACGGGTCAGGATAGTGATGGAGTTATGAAATTTAACTGGAAATATTTAATGAGAAACTTTAGTCTGGCCTTTGTTTGTGAAATTATTTTCCACCAAGGAAAGGAAAAGAAATGAGGCACACTATTGTGTACATGTACGGAACATTTTGTTCTAATTAAATTTAGTAAATTATATTCCTTACTTTTTAATAAAAAAATTCTTAGGAAACATTAAATAACCCAAGTGGCTAATTCTAGATAGGGGTGGACATTCGATTTTTTACTCAAACCTAACTGAACTGAACCGAATCAAAAAATTGAATTTTTATGAAAATTGAAATCGGACCGAATTATCTGAAAATTTGAAATTTGATCCGAAAAAATTATCCAACAAAACAAAATGAAAAACGAAAATTTGAAATATATATATGTGTGTGTATTAAATTAATATATATATATATATTAAATATAAATTAAATTTTTGGTTTTTATCGATTTTTAAATATTCGAAACGAATCGAAATTCGAAAAAATAAATCAAATTTTAAATCAATTCAAATATTCGGATTTTAGAGATTTTGCTCACATCTACTTCTAGGCTCCAAATAACACGTTGATTTAAGAATGCTACCACTCTTTGGGTGCCATATGTTATTGAAGAAATATTATATGTTACATACTAATTTAGCAATGTATTAAAATGCATAACAATATCATTACAAATGTCAATTATTGTGACAATTTTTATTACTATTGTTTTTGTGACAAAATTTAGTAAAGAAAAACTTTCTTGTGTGCTTCCTTACCCCAAAAACCCTAGCCTAAAACCCAATCTTATTCTCGATTATCATTTCCGGCGACAAACAAATTCCTGACAATGGCGTTTAGGTCAAGAGAGATGATGAAGAAACTTGTGAAGAAAGTCGGAGGCGAACAGAATCTAGCGCCGGGAGTGAAAGATCAGCTGAAAAAATGGGTGCCTGATCGCAAAATCGTGATGGGCCGAGCCAACCGCGGGCTTTTCGCCGGCCGCCATATCCAATTCGGCAATCGCGTCAGTGAAGACGGAGGCAACAAGTCTGTATGTTTAATTTATTTTCTCTTTTGTATCTGTAGCTTTATGTGCATATGTGATTATTTTTGCGCGTTTTAGGTTTGATACTAGCTTATTTGAAGGATTGAATAATTGTTAGTTGGAGCGGATTATGTGTTTTATTTAACCTGTGATCATATACCTGTGTATGAGTTGAGCTGCTATATTTGCGTAGTTTAGTGTTTGATTTTTTATGAGGTTGCGAAAGGGTATATAAACTGGAGAACTTACTAGTAAGAATTGGCTTATTGTAGATCCCTTAGTTCTCGCCGATCATTTTATTTAATTCTATTCGAAACTGGGATGGTGGTGATGTACTAATAGTTGTTGTTGAAGAACTGCAGAAATTGCATTTCTTTGTATTTATGAGTCTGATAGTTCCATGAAAGTAGAAGACGTCTTAGTAACTTCATGGAAATGTTAGCTAGTTATTGTTGAGAAAATGTCTGATGCTTGGTAACTTTTCTTTGGTTGATCATTTTATTGATAATGGTGATTCTTCAGTTCTTGGATGCCTTTATGGGTTCGTGCGATGAAGGTTTTGTAGGTTGGTGGTATTTTGCATAGTTATAGTCTTATAAAGGTCAATCTCAGCCGTAAATATTGGAAAATATGTATGGCTATGAGAAGTAATCGCTTGTAGAAGAAGCATATTGTAGTTGTCTGAGTGCGTCTTCACTATGTTTTTTTTTTTTTTCCCTTCTCTTTTTACGCGGGGCTTTGCATCCTTGAGTGGTATCCAGTAGCAGATATGACTTTCTGTTGATTGATCGACTTCCTGATTCTCTGGGGAAAATAGTTGGTGTTTTGCTCTGTGGAAACACATATTTTTTGGGTCTATCTTGCATTCTTCTAAATTCAGATTTCATAAATTCCCATTCTTTAATTTCTTGATTTGCAATTATTCTAGGACAAAGAGGTGTTGGAAACCCAATGTGCAGGAGAAGCGGCTCTTTAGCTACATTCTAGACCGTCAAATCCGTGTCAAGGTGACTACTCATGCGCTGCGCTGCATAGACAAGGCAGGCGGAATCGATGAGTACTTGCTCAAGACACCTCACCACAAGATGGACACAGAAATGGGTCTTTTCTGGAAAGTTAAGATTGAGAAGATGTATCAAGACCTTGGAGGGAAGCAGGTCGTCTTCTTTGCACCTGAGGATGAGGCCAACTTCGAAGAAAAATTCAACGAACTAAGATTAGAACAGAAGGCTGGTCGCAGGGATGCCAGGAGAAAGATGTATGGTTCAGCCTCCAAGCAAGAGCCAACCAAGGATGGAACAGACGCGGGCGAAGCCAGTGAACCAGCAACAAGAAATGAAGACGGGAGCTCTCACACCGACTTCCATGAACCATTGGTTGCCAATGCTTAGAGATGCTTAGCCTTGCACGGGGCAGTCCTGGCCTCGTCTTCTGTCATTTCCACCAGAGATACCCTCTGCATCTTGTAATCTTGGCAAGTATAACAGTTTTGTTGGCTTGGTTGGTACGTTATTATAATGACTATATAAGTGCTCCACTTTTTGGGATGTATGTTGAAATTCTGTAGCCAAATAGTTGACGACTGGCAAGCAGTAGATTTTCTGGTATTTTTGAGTAACAGATCTGTGTTTTTAACATTGTCATTGTCAAATTACTTGTGGTTACACATTTATTTCATCTTGAATCTCAAAACTTGTATGCTGCATCTTGTAACCCTCAAATCGAAAGGCGAAACAAGAACATGAAATAGTACTATGCTAAAGAAGTCTGATTAGAAAGATAAAACTTTCAACAAGAATGTTAGTACTCTGTCAAAACAACTTTTTCTTCGCATTGTTGTCTCGCATGTTCGAGATCTTGAATTACGTGATTTCACTTGAATTTGTTATCTTATCAAAAAGAAAATATTTATGTTTGAAAATTTCATTGATAGCTGGTGAACACAAGCCACAGCAGCATGTATTGAAGAAAAAAGAAAGGTGCAGTTTTTTTCATACCAGAAAATGGTTGCAAAATTGGGGATTTCGAGAATGAGAAATTTGGAAGATGCATTCATGCCCATATTAAGAAAATGCAACACCACAAAGGTGTTGAAGAGAATCCATGCCCATATGGAAAAGTTCTCATTGCTGCAAAGCAATTTCTTGCTCACAAGAATGCTGGAGATTTGCGATCAAACTGGCGAGATCGAGTACGCAAATTTGCTCTTCAAAAGAGTTGCAGAGCCCAATATTTTCTTATACAACACAATGATCAGAGCCTATACACGCAACCAAATGTATCTATCAACCATCGCCTTGTACGAGGCGATGTTGAGACGGTTCGAAATTCTTCCCGATAGATTCACGTTCCCATTTGTAATTAGATCAATTGGAGGGATGCCGGATGTTTGTTTGGGGAAACAGATCCATGGGCACGTCTGCAAATTCGGATTGATTGATGACTGTATGGTAAAAAATTCGTTCTTGGATATGTATGTCAAGTGTGATGCAATAGCGGACGCACACAAGGTGTTCGACGGAATGTCTGAGAGAGATGTGATTTCTTGGAACTGCCTTATTTCTGGCCACATGAGGCTGGGCCAAGTTAGGAAGGCTCGAGCCGTGTTTGATGCGATGCAGAGCAAGAGCATTGTCTCTTGGACTGTGATGATATCGGGTTACACGAAAAACGGGTGTTTTGGCGAGGCGTTGGATGTGTTTAGGGCAATGCAGATGGCCCGGGTGCAGCCAGATTGGGTCAGCTTGCTCGCTGTGTTGCCCGCTTGCGCACAGCTGGGAGCCCTAGAGCTCGGGCGATGGATCCATTTCTACGCGGAGAGGAGAGGGTTCCTGACTAGGACTCGCGTGTGCAATGCACTGATTGAGATGTACACGAAATGTGGAGGCGTGGGGCACGCGTTGCAGGTGTTTGGGGCGATGGAGGAACGAGACGTTGTCTCGTGGAGCACGATGATTGGTGGTTTAGCAAACCACGGGAGAGCTCGTGAGGCTATTGAGTTGTTTGAGGAGATGCAGAGGACAGATGTGAAGCCTAATGAGATCACATTCATAGGTTTGTTATCTGCTTGCAGCCACGCAGGTTTGGTGGAGGATGGGTTGAGATATTTCCGTTTAATGGAGAGTGGTTATGGCGTAGAGCCCGGGGTGGAGCACTATGGATGCGTGGTGGACCTGTTGGGGCGGACAGGGGATGTTGGTCAGGCCTTGGAGTTCATCAGGGGGATGAAGATGAGGCCGGGTTCAGCGATATGGGGCTCGTTGCTGAGCTCTTGCAGGAGCCAGCGTGATCTTGAGACGGCTGTGGTTGCAGCAGAGTGTCTCTTGGAACTTGAGCCAGGGGACACGGGGAACCTCGTGCTGCTGGCGAACATATACGCGGATCTTGGGAAGTGGGAGGAGGTTTCGAGGTTGAGGAAGGCGATGAGAGGGGAGGGGATGAGGGGGAGGAGGCCTGGGTGCAGCCTCATTGAGGTCGACAGCGTTGTGGAGGAGTTCGCGGCGGGAAACGAGTCGAAGGCGTGCTCCGGGGAGGTGTTTCGCGTGCTGCAGGTGCTTGCTCTGCATCAGAGGGAAGATATGTTGGATGATGTCATTGTATTGGATTAGGTAAGTAGGAAATATCAAGCCTGTGTAGGATATAGTGTTAGAATCAATATACTCTCTCTGTAGTTTGTAAGACTTCAAGCACAAAGGTGCAAATGCAAGATTCTTTAGTTTTGTGATTTAAAGGTTCGAGAAGTTGCAGTTGCCACAAAATAATGCTAAGATGAAGGCCAAAACAAAGAGGAAATTAGTCCAATTAATTCCCAAAAAAAAAGTGTGAAAAAACAATGTCAGAAGTGGGATTTGAACCCACGCCCTCGTAAGAGGACCAGAACTTGAGTCTGGCGCCTTAGACCACTCGGCCATCCTGACAATCGTGTACAATCACATAATTTAAAATTTAAATTCGAAACAATCTTCGCTTTCATTTACTGAAATACTTTATGGACAATAGAAGTAAAGATTCTCAACTGAAAAAATAAAAAAGAAGAAGAAGAGGAGGAGTAAAGGTTCTTATTTTATACTCCCTTGTCTCAAAAAATAGTGTCGTAATATTGTAACACGAGTTTTAATAAAAGTTATGTAGTGTGATTTATAGGTGGAGAAATGACCTCACTTTATTATCTTTTATGTTGTCAATATAGATAATAGTGAGCCATGTCTATTTTTTACAAATAGGTATGCAAAATTAAGATAAAGTAAAGAAAATATGTCAAAAAAAATTAAAATATGTGTACTATTTTGTAAGATGCCCAAAATAACAAAATATCAATTATTACAGGTGATGAAGAGAGTATGAAATGATTGTGTTTCACATGTTACATGTAAAATTTTGTGTGTGTACACTGTACACTCCCCACAGCCGGATGAGAATGAGATATTCAAACCGTCGTATTCCCATCTTGTGTTTGTTAATAAATTCGTAGTTGCCCATTGCAAGTCAGTGGCGGATCCAGAAGTGGAAAACGGAGGGAGCATAATTAGTTGCGTTAAGCTAAATTTTTCAGCCATCTTCTTTTTCGGAGCGGGGCGGCGGCTAAGGGAGTGGGCGACCATGACAGTTTTTCAACGGGGATAAGGGGAAATTGCCCGTAGGGAGGGTCGGCCGCCCCCTCCGGCCCCCCCTTGAATCTGCCACTGTTGCAAGTTATTTCTTAAAAATTATTTAGAAAGAAGTAAGATAAATATACGTCTGAACGTCAAATAGTTAATACAAGTCATTTTGTTTGCATCATAAATGAGTGATTATGAATAATTAAAATTTAAATTGGAGTGTAATAATTACAAATATAATTTATTAATCTCTAATTAAGATTTATTAATTAGTTTACTTAAATATTGAATAAATAATTAGTTGAATTGAGAAAAAAGAAAGGAATCATAACTATAAAAAATAGATATCTACAATTATCATAACTTATATTAGTATATCATCATTATGGGATTCAAATTAACATTATATATATAATTTTATTATTATTATTATTATTATTATTATTATTATTATTATTATTATTATTATTATATCATTTACACTAGTGAGAATATATGAATGACAACAATAAGCATATAAACATAACGCAATACCGATATTATTATGCAACATACTAGATGTTGTTATAATATTTGTGGATCATCATTATTACAAAAAAATAATACTTATATCATTACACTACGTATTAGATGTCATCATAATATTTGTGGATCCTCATTATAATAAACTCGTGCATATTACCATAACCACAAAACATATCATAAATAAATTTCCTCTAATATTCGCAGCTGTTACCATAACTCCATATCTAATATTGATTTTACAAAAATAATCATTTGCTATTAAAATAATAATAATATAATACTATGTGCCATTAATTATGTTTATGAGATTCCAAAATTCGTTGAATATGATTTAACATTAATTCTGCAACAAAAAATAGTAAATAAATAATACAACTATATATATAAATAGAGTTATAACGGCTGTCATTTTCAGCCAAATTTTCTCACAACTTCCATTTCTTTTTGTTTTGTTTCTTTTCAATTCTTTCTAAAAGAATTCTCAAAGAGTAATATTGAATATACATATTAAATTAGAGTTCGTGACAAAATCTTTAAGTTGGTGTAAAATTCATAAAAAGTAGATTTGAAATAAATAAATTATGATTGTTTAAAGTTTCAAAACTAACAAAATAACTTCTATATTCTCTCATTGGTATTTCTTTTTCTTTGTTCCTTTTTTTTCGGAAGAAACCTCTCTCCTTCATGTTAATCGGACTTTTCTTCTCTTTGTTTTCCTTTCAATTTTGCAGGCGCAGCCGCCGGCAGCCACGGCCCACGGCATGTGCCCCTCGCCCAGTGAACATCCGGCTATCGGCTGCGGCGATGACGGCATTCGCGGCGGCTACGTGCATTTTTTTTATATATATTTTTTTCAAAATATTTATAAATAATATGTAATTTTCTTATTGGCCGATCAACCCTTATTGACTGTGCCAATCAGGTAGGCTAGGGGTGGGTTAGGGGTGGAGTTTCATTCATTCTATAAATATCTACTTCAATTTATTCACTCACATCATCCCAAAATACCATATTTATTCAATTTCACTCTTCTTTACTCATTTCACTATTCTTCCTCGTCTTCTTTTCATTTCAACTATAACTCATAGATCTCCACGTAATCAATTATAATTCTGACTCATCCAGGAAGACATGATGCTTCAGCTAATAATACAAGCTGAGCAAGATGAGCTAGAGTACCTAAGGGCATGGGTTGTTGCACAGGAGGTCCCGAGGCCTCGTCTGCATAGGTCTTACATGCAACAAGAGCGCGAAATTTTCTCTCAACGGATCGATGCCGATTATTTCTCCGACGAGCCTTGATTGGGTCCAGCTGTCACCCGACATTTGTTCCGAATGAGCAGAGCATTGTTCTTGCGCATTGCTAACACGTTGGCAGAGCGTGATTAGCATTTCCAGTAGCGTCCTGATTGTATTGGGAGCGACCGGCTCACGACACTGCAAAGTGCACGGCGACGATTCGACAGCTAGCGTACGGTGGGGCGCCATACCATTTTGATGAGTTTCTACATGTGGCTGAGTCAACGGGGCGCGATTGCTTGCAACTGTTTTGTTGCGGGGTCGTCGAGGTCTTCTGTGACACATATTTGAGAATGCCGACGATGCAGGACGTCCAGTCGTTAATGGATATGCACTAGAGTCATCGTGATTTTCCAAGTATGCTAGGTAACATAGACTGTATGCATTGAGAATGGAAGAATTATCCAGTGGCATGAAGATGTGCGTTCACCAATGGATATAAGGGCACCCATTCGACGATCATACTCGAAGCAGTTGCTAACCATCGTTTGTGGATTTGGCATACATTTTTCGGCGTGACTGGGCCAAATAATGACATCAATGTGCTGAACCAGTCATCTATATTCAACGAAGTATGTGCTGTCAGGGCACCGTCCGTCGAATTCACTGCCAATGACCGTCTGTACCATATGGGCTATTATTTGGCTGATGGCAATATACCCAAGGTGGCTGGTGTTCGTCAAGTCGATTTCGCGTCCGACAGATCTAAAGAGAGCATTGTTTGTTAAAAGGCAGGAGACGGCACGAAAGAACGTTGAACGTGCTTTCGGTGTAATCCGAGCATGATAAGGGATAATCAAAGGTCCAACACGTATGTGTTACAGATGTTGCATCTCCGACACCATGTATGCATGTATCATAATGAATAATATGATAATCAAAGACAAACAAGGCAACACAACTAATTGGACAGATGAAGAAATCGGGTCTAGCTCAGGAGTGGCCCGCGACAACCCAACTCAAGGTGCGCCGCCTCAATTTCAAGAATTTGTAAATCGACAAGCTTCTCTTAACGACGAACGAGTTCACTCCCGACCCTAAGTGATCTGATTGTAGAGTTTTGGTCGCTGTCCGACAACTAAGTTTGATTTATCTTAAATTATGTAATATTTAGAAATTTAAAATTTTGTTATTTTTTTATATTTAAATTATGTAAATTTTGGTATTTAATTATGTAAATTTCGAATTTTAAGTAAGTCAATTTCGAATTTTAGTTATTTATTTTTCATTTAACAAATATCGCAATTTAAATAAATATATGGAATTGGTGAATAATAAAAAAATAATGAAATAGAGAAATTGAGCTATGACTGAAAATAGGCTGAAATTTTGGAATTGCATTACAAGTATTGTAATTGAAAATGAGACTGATGACGTGACAACTGAAAAGTGAAATTGTAGCTAAAAATGGATCATTTATGCCGGTGGCTAAGTGTGAAGTTTCCGGTTTCCGGTTTCCGGCCTAAACTCCTTCATTTGTTTCTTTTGTAGCCCTGCAATGGCTATGAATTTTTTTTGACAATTGTTTATATTGTTTAGTTTCGTCATGCCAATGCCAATTGTTTTACGAGTAGTATTTGATTTAAAATGTATATGATATGAGAATGCGTGTGTGTTGGAGCCTCTCAAACTTTGGCAACGTTACAATTTATCATTCCATTTTCTTCCAATTATGATTGGAATACAAAAATTAAAAATAGAATTAAAGAAAACTAGTAATATATGTACATATATTTCATTTTTTTTATTATATTTTAGAAATACCGACCAACTGAATCAATATTTGGTTTGTCATTTATTTGAATTTTGGATATTTTGTTCCCTCAAATAAAAATAGCTAAGCTTGATATTTTAGTGTGACTTTCCAATTTAGGATTGTATACTTTTTCCTCGCAAACAATGTACATTTTTTTTACCCCTACGACGTCGTCTTGCCCATTTACCAATCGGCACGGCATATATAACAACCCGACATGTTAACTCCAGCACTCTCTCATCTCTCAACGCACAATACATGTCCACGAGCTCATCTGAGCAGAAGTTCCAATCATGGAAGACAAAGACACCGAGCTTCTCTCAAGAGTTGCCGCCAACCACTTATTCCTCGGCCAATTCGAGCCGTTTCGGGCCACGGTGCGCAGCCTCCGCGCTCGAAATCCGGACCTGGCCCGAACCATTCTACAGACGGTGGTCTCTCGGGGCGGGCGACTTGGCACGCCCGACCCGATCACGTGGTCCGATCCCTGTCCCTCCCCCGCTGACCTCACCTTCTTCTGCACTGTTGAATTGCTCCAGTTCCCCGACGCTACTTCCAATCTATGGTCGTTCGACCCCAATATGTTGAAATTGCGATCCGAATTTTTGCTGTATGTACATATTGTTAGTTCTAGGATTTTGCGAACAATTGAAGGTGGTGTAATTAAGAATTTTGATGAGGGCAGTCTGAGGAATGAAGAGCTGCGGGTTTTGGAATTGCTTTCGCAGTTGGGTTTGAGCCGTTTGAGGCCGGATTTGGTTGACTCTGAGGAGACGGAGGAGGTAGGTTTTAGGGGATTGGGTGAAGCGGAGTTGGTGGTCTTGAGGGGGTCGATTTTGGAGAATTCTGATATATATGATGTGCTGTGTGCTAACATTGGAGAGCAAGTGGGGTGTGTGGAGGCCGAGGATTCAGGGGGTTTGGCGATTGCTCTGAGAAAGGGAGGGAGACGAGGCGAGGAGAAAGAGGAGGAGGTATTGAGGTTAGTTCAGAAGTGTGTTCAGACAACACATATGGATGCCATGAGGCAGTGCTTGGAGAATGGCGATGAAGATGGTGCGATTTTGCATGTTAGGTTTCTTCATTTGAATCGAGGGGTTGAAGAGGCTGAGTACCGGTATGATTACTCTTGTAGTCGTTGATAATCATGAGTATGGTGTTTATGCCTGCATTGCATATGTAATGTCTAGTTGGTCATTGTGTAAACTAATAGGTTCAGTAATCGCAGAATATGTAGTGAGTCTTTGTGTTGTTTTTCTTATTGTTCGTTTGAAACTTAGCTAAACCTTGATATTCTTATATTATGCGCAATGCATTATTGAGTCCACGTAGAAATAGTTAGAAGAATATTTTTATGTGAAGCTTTGATATCGTACGACTGACTTTACACTCTCATTTTTCATAGCATGGTTTTGCAAGATCTCCTTAAGAGGGTGTTGTCAGGAATACATGATTATGGAGACACCTCACGAGCCATGCGAAATAAAGTGTTTTCCATATATACAGAAGCAATTTCATCTCAATGCACTCATCTTGTTCGGATGCTTCAGGTTTTGTTGATGCTCATATCTTATATTACTGGTAAATTATTGTTTGGAGTGGATGGCTCTTTGCTTCTGATATACATGATTTTTCGTTTGTTTGATGTGAACAACTAGAGTATGACCTGAATTCATGAATATCTGAGACTCTTAGCTATATGAAACAAAGTCCTTCAGGAGCCCGATAAGATACTGCTGAGTGCATCCATTTTTAGATTTTTGTGGAGCTCTGATGTGTAACTAATTGTTTTTTGTAAATGAGACTAAGCTATTCTATGATAAAAAATAAGTTTATTGATGGGCAGCAACCCGAGTAAATGGCCTTTTTGAACTTACTAAAGGAACTAATACTTGTAAAGATAGAAGTACATCTGCTAGACTTTTGAAGTGGCCAGTTTGTATGTGTATGTGTGTGTGTGTGTGGTTGTTGTTATGGATTTAAAGGTCTCATACCCACAAGGACAAGGTGGTTGCTTTCTAGTGAGGCGTACCCCCAGAAGTGGGGGTACATGTGTGCCAGCAATTTATGTCGTGTGAGCTGTTTTAAGCATTTTTATATTCTTGGTGGTCAATTTCATGGCTGTGTATGTACATTATTGCTGCATATATAAGGAACTAAGCATTAAGCAAGACTACTGCCAACCAATAGGACTGGACTGTTATTGCAGGGGAACATTACTAATCTTGTGAACATTTTCTAAAATAAAGTTTGGCTATGGTGCAAGGGAACATGAGACTGCGTGATTGCCACTTGCTTGATGAGAAACATGTAAAATTAGGTGGATCCATGCGCACTGACAGCTGGAGATGGTATGTTGCCGCTCCATCCTTTTCTAACACTTGAAGTGAGTTAAATCTGATGAGGAGCAAGCTTGGTGTGCAAATGATGAAACAAAGATGTCTACTTATATTGTTTTAATTTATAAAACACCTCATCACCAACTTGAGAACGAGTGAACCATTCTTTTGTCCGCGTATTCTAAGTGGAATTAGGAGCTTCAGCATGAAATTTCCACATAGCCAACTCGTTGGCCATTGCTTTTACTGAAATCGTACCTGGAAATAATTAAGCTAAAATAGGGGACTATCTAACATATAACTTTGAGTGGAGTTAATGCTGTAGCCTTGTGGACGTATTATTATAGTAGTCCACCTTGGCACTCTAGGGGCGAGGCTACTTCAAAATTAAACATTTTAGGTAAGTCTCCAAACACCTGTTAACAATCAGAATAACCTCTGACTGACCATCGCTTCAGGATGATAGGCCTGATCTGATACTTAATTTCGTATCATAGCATGAAAATGTTTAGTGGAGATGGGCGGATTAAGCACGCGGTGCAATTGATGAATGCCACCCCATGTTTCATGAGAATGGTCTCCATGCACCTATCCTCAAATGCATCGCTAAGTGGTAAAGGAGAAGGAAAGGCCTGGGTCAAGGTGAGGGCTTGTTGCATCACTTCAAAAATTCAAATGCTTCTTGCCTACCTACCACATGTCCAATCAAATTTAGCTGAACGTTTCTTGCATAGTCAGTGGTTGGGTCATCTTGCTGTAGTCTTTGATGAAACGATGGTGTTATCCTATTAGCCTCAGAAACCAAACACTCCCTCTAGAGAGGTGGAACTGGCTGTTGGAGACAATTGATATCTTTCTTGGGTCAATGGAAATTCCCTTGTGACTACGTGCCCAGTATCTTTATCGCTTGTTATCGCCATGAGCACTTTTTTCAGGTCATGCCAGAGAGTTATCTTGTGAGATAGGCGATCATCCCAGATATCATGTGGATATCGATGCAAAGTTGTTATCTAAGGCTAACTGAAATTCCAGGTCCTACGTTGCATTCTCCTTATGATATGCACATATTTATGATACTATAGGAACATGTTCACTGTTGCCCATGGATTTGTTAGATATAAGCTTATATGATCAGTTGATCACTAAAATTTCCAGTTGAGGTTTGAGTTAGGAAACTCGATCTGTAACCATAACCTTGTTGATGCTTTTGAATTTTGTTATGTATTTTGGCATTGCTGTAGATACAGAAGATAAGATGTTATAGAGAGTTAAAGGAAGTGAGAAGTCTTCTCATAGTCAGGGTGCTCATTTTCTAAAAATATGCACATACTGTGATCTAAACTACATAGCATTTAGGGCTATGAATAAAGGTGACAAAAAACATTGGAAAGAGGGGTTGCTGCTCATATTAAGTGTGAGAAAGCAGTAAATTTATGTCTTTGGTAAATGAATGTTGGTTAAGATCTATTCGTACTTGGCTGATATGAGTTTATTATGGGTAATAGGCTATTCAATTTGAGACTGTAGTGTTGTGTGAACTATGTTTTATAATGGAATTCGAAAGAATTCTTAAGTTTATCATTGGTCTCACAGTTTATCCAAGATGAATTACTCTCTCAAGAAATTGAGGCCTACAGTGCTTCAGAAGGCGACCAGATCCCTCTCCCCCTTCTGCGCCTTCACAAGTTCATTGCACAATTGATGCCTGACACAATTTCAGTCGAGCCACCAGTGTCTTTGAAAGTTGCAACTTCGCTTTGCATGAGAGACATGTGTCACTATGCTCGTATTAGAGGCTTGCATGTACTTGGATGTATTATGGATACTGCTTTGTCTCTTGTGCGGAAAGAACAGATCCAAGAAGCTTGCCAGGTTTATTCTCTAGAACTTATGTAGGCAATGCTGTGTAAATATAAGTCCTGCCTTGATTTAAACTTCAATTTCAGTGTCCTGCATTTACCTGCTCACTTGAGCTATTTGTCAACAGTCCCCCCCCCCCTCCCCCAATCTCCCCAGCGCCAACACACACAAATGGAACTGTTTTCTGCTGAAGCAGTTTCCCAAGTAAACTCTACACATCTTATATACCAATGCGGTACTTGATCTAGCTGATGTCTGTTGCATGTCTTCCATGTAAAAAGTTACTATTACAAGCATGTGAATATGTTACCTAAGATTTTCATATATTTTCTAAAAAGTGAAACCTTTTGTTGGTGATTCTATCTTCATGTTCTCCCTGCTGAAGGAAAGGGAAACTTTGGAATGCTCTGTACCTTTTCCTGGGATATGCTCAGAAAACTTTCTTCTGTTGAGTCTTCTTTAGTGACATGTTCTGGACCTTCTTCTACAAAGATGGCTTACTAAAATTTTCAATGGAAGCAATTGGTGGTCTTTTTGGTCCTGGTAGAAGATTATCATTTGAGTTCTGATATTGTTTAACTTATGCTGATGACTCAACGCACACTAGATACTTATGCTGTTTCCCCGACTTCAACCCCTGGTAGCTGCTTTGGGATGGGATCTTCTAGCTGGGAAGACAACAATGAGAAGGGAACTGATGCAGTCTTTGTGGGCAAGTAAATCCCAAGCTCTTCGACTGGAAGAGTCTTCTCCATATTATAATAAATTAGATGAGGTAAATATCTCTGACCCTGGTTAAGTTGCTAGCCAATTTCTGTTAGTGCCAGTGAACTGCGGCGACAAGAATCCTCTACTTAGTTCTCCTATATATGCAAGCAACAGATTTGCTTAACATGCTTATTGTTGTCAGGTGTCCTGTGTAGAAAATCTTTGCGATACATTATGCTACCGGCTTGACATTGCTTCTTTTGTTGCCTGTAACAATTCTGGTCAACCGTGGAGTCTAAAATCCTCAATACTATTATCTGGAAAAGACTTAGAACGCCGATATGAAAATGCTCAATTTGATCCATTTGTGGAAAACTTCGTACTGGAGAGATTATCAGTCCAGAGCCCCCTTAGGGTAAGGCTCTAAATTTGTTTCATTTGTACACACCCAACTGACTTTCTTGTCAGATGGCTTGGGGGTGTTGGTCAAATTTGATACTTCCTCTGTCCCTTATAAGTGTGCTCATTTTGCCATTTTAGTCCGTCCCTCAAAAGTGTGCACCTTCACTTTTAGAAACTATCCCACCACTACCCCTTATATTTTATTCTCACTATATCAACTTATTTACAAGGAAACCAAGCATGGCCCACCACTTACCAAACATTTACAATTAAATACAATACCCCTAAACAAAATGTGAGCCCCTTTTTCCATTCGTCTACACACTTACCTAACATTTATTAAAACTTGTGTTGAAAAAGTGTGAGCACACTTATAAGGGACGGAGAGAGTACTTATTGGTGAATGGCCTAACATCATTTTCTGAATTTATAGCTTCTTATGCATGGTATTTCACCATTTTTGTTTTGTTTTTGTAGGTGATATTCGATTTAGTTCCTCAAATAAAATTTCAAGATGCGATTGAACTCCTTAGCATGCAGCCTATTACTTCCACTCCAGATGCTTGGAAGAGGTGCAGTTTTAATTTACCAGCTTCTTGGGGTTGTTACACAACTTGCAGGCTTTTAAATTTCAATTGTATTTTGAGACTAGCGAACCTATTCTGCTGAGGGTAGTAGAGTTGCTGACTTAGTGAAGAAACTTTCTCTTCCATAATTTATGATCGCATTGGCTGTGACTCTGCTATTTTTTGAGGTTTTGACTCAATGAAGATATCCATCAGTGGTATTTGTTTGATGCCATCTCAATTATTTTGAACTTGGTTTGATATAATATCTTGTTCTAGAATTCTGATATCTCCTAGCTTTCATCATGATTCTGAAAATTATTTTGTTATTCATTTGCTTAGCAATCTGAATTATATGTATAGTGAATGATTCTGCTGATGATTTAGCTAAACTCATTTAAAAATTAATAGCCAAAGCGATTACTTTTTTCCCAGAACCTTTATAATTCTGAAATATCTTTGTGAAATAGTATGAGCCTTTTTTCTGTACTTGAGGAGAAAGTATTGCTGCCTCCTCATAATAATATTTAAGCTTCTAGTCAGAAATTTCTGTTGGTGGTTTCTCGATGCAGCCTTTATCTTGTTCTCAACCGTTATGTCGTTGGTTCATATTTGGAAATACTTATAAAAAGAGTTGTTGAATTCCCCAACCCCCCTGTGCATGTTTTCAGGATGCAAGATGTTGAACTTATGCACATGCGATATGCTCTTGAATCTGCTCTTCTTGCACTTGGAGCTATGGAAAGGAGTACTACCGATGGAATGGGAAATCAGCAAATGGCTTTCTACTGTTTGAAAGAACTGAAGAATCATTTTGATGCAATCACTAATACTGCCCGCAAGGTTTTGTGAGCTTTGTACTCTTCAAATGCTTATTTTCCGAAGTGGTACCCTTGGGTTGGGTGATAGCACATTTCATAATTTTCATTATTGTTTTTCTGCACCAAAATGAAACGGTTGAGTGGAATATTCATCAATCTTAGAGTACCTGGGTATAGCATGTTATATTATTATTTGATTAAGCTGCCTCCTTTTAGTTCTATATTATGCATTATCGAAGCTGAAGAGAGGGGAGTTACTGCTATGTTCACCAGTAAATGGTGTTTGTAGTGCTAGGTTATAAAGCATAAGGTATATGGAGAGTGTAAGTGACATAAGGGAAGCATGAGGGTGCAATCTTGAGATTGTACATTTTCGAGAGAATTCCAATCGTTGAATGGGAGAATTATGCATCGTTGACTAAGTTCTTATCCCCCCATCTTAAGGCTGTAGAGACTTTCTATATGCACTATGCATTAAACTTCATTTAAATTTAGCGCATAATACACAAAAGGTCCAGAGGAAGTGAGGAACGAAAAAAAGGTTTCTTCTGTAATGCATGAAGAATTTTGATCCTGCCCTTACTATTGCTATAGTCACCATTGAGCAATTGAATGAAAAAATAAATACAGAAGATCAATAAACAATAATTTCAGATCATAATATTTTCATGAGGATGTGGCATAACATGTTTGTCCTTATTCAAGAAAGTTAAGCGCATGGATTCATGACTTATTTGATGCTTTCATGCTTCAAGCTTGAAGTAGAGTAGCTTCATTTATGGTTTAGGTATAGTTTTTTTGCAGTTTTCTCTCTGTTTCTGCTTCTGCACGCCTGATTTTGTGTTTCTTGTTTTATGGGTTTTCTGGGTGTGGACTTGCTTCCTCAAAATTGCAGAAGCATCTCCTACAATATATGAGCTGTGGCTTTGACAATCCGGAAACATAAATAAAACAATTCCCTGAATTCTTATTAATCAGGACATCTCTCTCGAATGATTCACACCATTAAGTTATTTGAAATGATGCTGAATTTGCAGATAATGTATGCTCCCCTTGTTCTTTCCCCCCGATTTTTAACATTTATCTCGCTTTTCATCCTTTTATGTCAGTAGTATTGGAAGTAGCATTGATTTTCTGTCAAATATTTTATGCTGTTAGCGAACCATTATTTGCTATAAAGGAGGAATGATCGATTTTAATCACATCTCAACATGAAAGCCATAATCCTTTTTGCAGAAGATTGGGAAGTGGTCTAAATCTATCCATGCTCATAGCCTTTCAATTCTGTTGTCCTAAGTTGGTGTTTGTTTCATTCTTTATCACTTTAACTATACTCACTGGTGCTAGAGTATCTGGTTTTTCTTTCCCTTCATTCTGCGTCATTCATTATGCAATGGCTGGTCATTTTGAAATGCAGATATATATGGTGAACATAATAATCTCACTTCTATACATGGACAATCTACAAATTGATTTGACACCTTATGACGTAATGAGAAGACAATCCAAGTCATTTAATTCTCGTGGTGGACTACAAGTTGATGTAATAAGCAGCGAAGGGGGAAACGAGATGGTTGTCTCCTTTACAGGAGAAGTACTTAATATTTTGCGGCAGCAACTACCGTTATCAATATCTGATCTGGACAATTCCTTGGATGGTCATATATCTGCTGGAAGTAAACAAGCTTTAGAATGGAGAATCTTGACGGCAAAACGTTTCATTGAAGACTGGGAATGGCGTCTGTCTGTTTTACAACGCCTCCTTCCGTTATCTGAACGCCAGTGGAGGTGGAAGGAGGCTCAGACAGTGCTGCGTGCTGCCCCATCTAAGCTACTTAATCTGTGAGTTGTGCTATAGTTATGATTTACTGGTTCCGCTAAGTGAATATTTTTCCATTTCTTTATGTTATTCTATTGAACTTGGAAACCCATGTAATTGCTGGTTATGTTACAAGAATAAGTCCATAATTTTGCAGTTTAGACATTGTATTTTGCATGAGTGTATGCTTGTGGAAATAGCATGTTATTGATGCTCCAATGACATTGGCTGGTGGTGTTTGCTTGTACTTCAGTTGCATGCAACGGGCAAAGTATGACATCGGAGAGGAAGCTATTTCTCGTTTCTCTTTACCTCCAGAAGACAAAGCGACACTGGAATTGACTGAATGGGTGGATGCTGCATTCAATAAAACATCTGTATGATGCTAACTAGTTCTGTAAATATCTGTCTTGATCTAAGTTTTGATGGGTGCTAATTTTATGTTCTTGTGAAACTTCTCATGTTCTTATAACATCTAGTAGATTCCATCTTGCATTTTGGTTCTCCTGTGAAGACTTGTTTCTTGTTGTGAAGGGAAACTCACTCTTGTGCCTCCTAAGAACATTGTCTTTGATAGCTTAGCTCGACACTTTAAACTACCACGACTGTGGCTATCCTGTGCTAGTCACACCAAATAAAATTATAACTGAGAAGTCACGGATTCTAGCATGAAATGTAATGAACAATTGTGCTAAGTTTAGTTTTTGCATTTATCTCATGAACTTCTACAGTCTACAACTAATTTTTTTGTCAAATGAAGTCTTGATAGGGATTTCAGAGCACTATAATCTGATGTTGGGTTTGATTGATTACTAGGTGGAGGATGTGGTATCACGTGCTGCTGATGGTGCTTCTGCTCAGGAATTAGATCTCTTGTCGTTGCGCTCTCAGTTGGGACCTTTGGCAGCTGTAAGTGTTTTGCACTCTTCTTAGCCCTGCTATGGCAAAGTTGCTGAACCACTTGCAAACATTATTGACCCCAATGGTGTTGTTTTTCGTTGCAGATTCTTTTATGCATTGATGTAGCTGCAGGTTGTTCGAGGTTGCCGAATGTGTCTTCGAAGCTTCTGAATCAAGTATCATAACCTAATCTTCTATGCACAGTTTTTAAAATTTAAGATTTCTTTGGTTATTACATGCTACAAATTATCTCAAGTACTCTATATACTAGTTCTCTTAAGAGTCTTATGCTGTACCGGGTTGAAGGGGAGTATTTTGGATTTCTTCTATAATGGAAAGTTTTAGTTTTAGTTTTACTAGTGGAAATGGTAGTGGAGATATTTTTAATAACCATTTCTTATTTGAAATGAAATTCATGATATAATTGGATTGAATCTGACTCTGATCAATTTTGACAACTAGGCACAAGTTATGCTTTCTGAGATCTATCCTGGTAGTGCTCCAAAGACAGGATCAAGTTATTGGGATCAAATTCGTGAAGTGGCCATAATTTCTATCGCGAAGCGTGTCCTTAAGCGCCTGTCTGAGTTATTAGAACAGGTAACTTGAGCTTTCGAGTTTGACACCAGAGCTATTCTGAATAGCTATGAGAATTCTACACATTTGTCTTCAGATCATGTCTATATAATGCAAATATATTAAAAAGTTGCTGCTTCCTTGTGTATTTCTTTGTCCATGTCATGCCTTATGAGTGACTCTGAATCACATTATGGAGATCATCAGTCTTGTTTACAAAATGCAATAAGTGTGAGGGTGGAAGTCAGCACGAAATCTATACCTAGGGCCAATAGAACATCTTTAAGTCAACAATGCATTAAAGTCCGAGTTTTCTCATGCTTGTTGCTGCTAGCAAATTTTGTGATGTTGCTCCTAACTGGAAAAAAAAAGAGTATTAGTTTCAGGATGTTACGGGATCTGAAGAATCTTGTTGAATTCTCATTGTAGTGCTTTGAGTTTGGATTACATATCAAAACCAATTTAGTTCCTTGATATTTTATCAAAGATCAATAAGATACACTTTCGCTGACCAGTTTGCGTCTGTTGTAGTTGCAGACAACCACTGTTTTCAGATTAAATTTATGTTGTGTTTATTGAATACTTCATGACAACATTTTATTTTTGTTATGCATGTCTAAATTTGTTTGAACATCACATGATTTGTCCTCACTTGTTTGTTAATTCATACCCCCAGGACAAACCTGCAGCTCTCCAGGCTCTTTTATCAGGTGAAGTGATCCTGTCATCATCAATTGAGTTTCACAGACAAGGGAACAGAGATCGGGCCCTTGTTATGCTTCATCAAATGATTGATGATGCTCATCAGGGCAAGCGACAGTTCCTTACTGGTAATCCTTATGACTGCTGTACAGGTTTCTTCAGTTAAAGTAATTGTGGTGATGTACAGATCTATTAACTAGGCTTGTAATCCTTATTATCCATTTAAATGTCAGGTAAACTTCACAATTTAGCTAGAGCTATTACTGATGAAGAAGCGGAAAGGGACCATGCTACCGGTGAGGGCTCAAATTCTGATGGGAGAGGGCTTCCAGGTTTTGACAAGAATTGGGTTCTTGGGCTTGCTTTGAGAGCCTCAAAGCCGTCGCCTATGACTTCAGAGTCTGGAGAAAGTAATGCAAATTCTGCAAGTTATGATGTAAAAAATTCAGAAAAAATATTCTCTGGCCCCTTCGGTCCGAAGAGCACAACATTCCTTTCTCAGTTCATTCTCCACATTGCCACAATCGGTGACATTGTTGATGGAACGGACACAACTCATGACTTCAACTACTTTTCAGTAGTTTATGAGTGGCCCAAAGATGTAAAATTTCTTTCTCCTCCTTTTCTATTATTTCTGTCTTCTTTGTACCTTGGGAGCTACGTTAATAGCCATATATGGGGAAACTTGTGCATATTCCATCTGGTCTGCAGTAGTTAAAATATTAAAGCTTAAATTATTAAAGAAGTTTTAGTTAATAATTTTGATCCGTGATCTGGATATTGACACATTCATAGACCTTTACTTCGCCACGTTGAAGGGCAGTGTATTTCTCAATTTATTTATTTATTTATTCCTTTTTATCTGAAATCTTACTATAGACTTCTCATCCTCATTATCCAAGCAGCATATTGTGTCACATGCACCTGTTTCATTTACTCTTCTCAATATTATTTCCTTTAATTTGTTTGCCTATCCAGCAGAAGTTTACACTGTTTAAATGTGTAAAAATCAGGAAACTACTGCTTTTATACCCCCCCCTCTTATATTTCTTGCGTTCTTTATTGCACGTAATATTCATCCCCTTTGTCTGTCAGTACTCTTTTCTATCCATGCTCAAGCTTAAACTATGCAAACTTACTAGCTTTCATTTCAGATATTATTTTCTATGGTAATTGGGCAGAAGAACTGTGATACTTTTACTGCTCCAACATGTTTTTCTAACCAGTATTTTCCGGTTTTATGATGTGTACTGTTGATACAATAAATTGGCACGTGCTCGCACTAATGCTGCCTTTACAACTCCGTTCTTCAATAATTTGAATATTCGTCTTGTTTCTATGCCCTGAGAACCTCTTCATGAGCATTATGCATATCTTTTGATCCTCTATCTGATTGTGACATTTATTGAATGCTCGCAATTTGTGCAGTAATGTAGAGATGTATTTTAAACTGTATGGCAGAAAGGGAGGGCCTACCTTCTGCAACTAAAACGAAAAGTGTAAAGCAAGTGGGTCCATTCTGACTTATCCTATTGTATCATTTTTTCAGCTTTTAACTCGTTTGGTATTTGAAAGAGACAGTACCGATGCAGCTGCTAAGGTAGCAGAAATAATGAATTCAGATTTTGTCCATGAAATCATTTCTGCATGTGTACCTCCTGTTTACCCTACAAGATCTGGGAATGGTTGGGCTTGCATTCCAGTAATTCCCACTCTTCCTAGGAGTTATACTGAAAGCAAGGTTCTCTCACCCTCTTCCCGAGAAGCTAAACCGAAGTTCTACACGCGTTCTTCAGCCACTCCTGGGGTCCCTTTGTATCCTCTGAAGCTGGATTTAGTGAAGCATCTTGTCAAGTTATCTCCTGTCAGGGCTGTCCTGGCATGTGTGTTTGGAAGTACTATGTTGTACTGTGGCAGCGATCCAGCAATTTCTAATTCCTTAAATGATGGCTTATTACCGACTCCTGATGTTGATAGGTCCTTCTATGAATTGGCTCTTGATCAGTCAGAGAGGTCTGCTTCGATCAAATAATGTAGTAACATCATGTATGTTTATTGTAAAATAACTCACGCGGTTCCTTTCGTTTTGATATTAAGGTTTCCAACCTTGAATCGCTGGATACAAATGCAAACTAACCTTCATCGAGTTTCTGAGTTTGCTGTTATGACTGAACACGGAACAGATGATATGAAAGACAATGCAGAACCTAAAACTGCTGTGAAGCGGTTTCGTGATAGTGAGAGTGATTCTGAACCTGAAAGTGATGATATGGCTGTTGGTAATAACATTTCGTTGTCTCTGCCTGAGGTTATGGACCAAAGCAATGTGACATCTGATGCCCGGTACGAATCTCCAAAGTCTAGAACAGCTGCAGATGGTAATACGGTATACCTTTCTTTTGATTGGGAGAATGAAGCACCCTATGAAAAAGCTGTAGAGAGGTAATATATTAATCATTATGTAATCTAATTTCATTATTTTGTTTTGTTTGGAGCCTAGTTAGTATATTGTTTTTTGTCATCACAAATATATTATGATGTTTTCCATTTAAATATTGATCAATGCATCATTAACAGACCATGTTTTTTTTTTTTTTTTCCTACTTTTGAAAGGAAGATGGTTTTACCAAAAACATTTGTATTATGTGCTAGCAATCTTAGGTATTGTGCAGACGTATGTCTTGTTTCACTTCTGGGACCTCTTGTTTCATGATACCTTCTTATTTTTACTAGTACTCATTTTTCTTTCTTATATAATAAGTTGTTAAGTGTTATCATGGCTTTCGTCCTGTTCATGTGGTCTGTATGAACATCGACTGACCTTTTCAATCTGTATGGTTTCTAGAAACATCTTCTTTGCACTAGAGGACTGAGCTTTCTCTATGTATGGTTGGTGAAGTTTTCGATATTACTCTAATATATACCTCTGTCTCAATGACCACCTGCTAGTGCTAATACTTTGAATCCAGATTTCAGTTAGTCTCAAATAAATTATTGGGTTTCTGAGCTTCTAATAAGTTGTCCAAAACACATGGGATTAAACATTCCACATGAATTGTTAAATGGCTTAGGTCAAGTGTTATATCACTCATTGAGTATTTAAGTATATGTTTTGACAAACATCTATCAAGGAGGCACCACATATTTATGTTTTTGCATTAACTTTTCACACACTTTGAGGTCTTACCTCAACTTTTCATGGTTTTGTGCTTATTATGTTTTGATGAATTATATGTTACTTGATCAGTTCCAGAAGTAACACAAATCTGTTCACACTGGGTTTTGGTAAATTTGCTGTCACAGATTGATTGATGAAGGAAATTTGCTGGATGCTCTTGCTCTGTCGGACCGTTTCTTGCGCAATGGGGCCTCAGACCAGTTGCTTCAGATGCTTATTGTAAGTGCTGAGGATGATACATTTGCAGAACAAACTCAAAGTAGTTCAGCCCTTCGTATCTGGAGCAATAGTTGGCAATATTGTCTACGCCTGAAGGATAAGCAACTGGCAGCTAGACTTGCTCTGAAGTATGACTACTGGTTCAGCTCTCTGGCCTTTTTATTATATATTAATATTTATGTATTGTATCTGTATATATTTGGGTAAAGTTGCATCTAACCATGTGGTTTTGCCTTTTCTGATCTTTATCTATGTAAATTCTGCTACTTGTCAGTTCTATGGCCCCGATCTTTGTTATGATAAATGATCTCTCCCTATTTGCTAAAATTTTATATATTTCTTAAGGTCTTTTCTTCCATGCAACTCCTTTCTTTTGTGCTACAGTTTTTTTTAAGGGAATTATATTCTTGATTTTCAGATATCTGGATAGGTGGGAGCTGGAAGCAGCATTGGATGTTCTCGCTATGTGTAACTGCCATTTGCCTGATGGTCATCGACTTAAATCTGAGGTACCTGATTGGCTTTAATCTGGTCCTGTCAAAAGTGGAACTTATATTAATACTTGTGACTTTTTTCTTGTGATGCAATATCAAATTTGACATTTTGTTCTTAATACATTATAAATAGGTTATTCAGAGAAGACAAGCACTCTGTCGATACAAACACATTTTATGTGCAGATGATCGTTACAATAGCTGGCAAGAGGTTAGTTATTTTTTCTTTCATTAAATGCACAAAATGAACAAAAATCTTAAAAATTTAATACTCGTCCTTTTCTTTTGGAGAACTACAAATCTTATTATTGTTCTATGCTATTCAAATTTATTTCTAAATAGGTAGAGATAGATTGTATAGAAGATCCTGAGGGTCTTGCCCTTAGATTGGCTGAGAAAGGAGCAGTATCTGCTGCTTCAGAAGTGGCCGAAAGTGCAGGACTTTCTATCGAACTTCGTAGAGAACTTCAAGGTCGTCAACTTGTCAAGCTTCTCAATGCGGACCCTGTAAATGGTGGAGGCCCTGCAGAAGCTTCACGATTTCTTTCTTCTCTCCCTGACCCTGATGATGCTTTACCTGTTGCAATGAGTGCAATGCAGCTCTTGCCCAATCTCAGATCAAAGCAGCTTCTTGTATGTTGAGGGAGTTTCTTTCAATTCCTAGTTAATATCTGAAAGTTGTAATTTTTTGCTAGGTCTGGTTAGTAAACCTGTGTGTGCTTTCAATAAGGTGCACTTCTTCCTAAAGAGGAGACATGGAAATCTATCTGAAGTTGAGGTTTCCAGGCTAAACGCATGGGCTTTAGGTCTTCGTGTTTTAGCTTCTTTGCCATTGCCATGGCAGCAAAGATGCTCATCGCTACATGAACACCCTCAGTTGATCGTAGAAGTTCTGCTGATGCGGAAGCAGCTGCAGTCTGCATCTCAGGTACATTATCCTGAACACACTACTTTGATTTATAGTCAAATAAGTCATAAACCAGTTGGTGTATTAACTTCTTACAGATTCTTAAAGAGTTTCCTCTGTTGAGAGACAATAATATGATACTTGCATATGCTGCCAAAGCTATTGCTATTAGCATGAGTTCCCCTGCCCGGGATTCCAGAATTTCAGTTTCTGGTACAAGACCAAAGCAGAGATCAAAGGCTACCACACCCACACGGTCATCATTCAGTAGTAGCCTTAGTAATTTGCAAAAAGAGGCACGCAGAGCATTTTCCTGGACACCTCGTAATGCAGGAGATAAGGGTGCATTAAAGGATAGCCAAAGGAAGAGAAAGAACCCTGGAGTGGCACAATCAGAAAAAGTTGCTTTGGAAGCAATGACTGGCATTCAGGAAGACCGTGTTTCAGTATTCACTGCAGATGGGCAAGAAAGGCTTCCCTCTGCTCTAATTGCAACAGAGTGGATGCTTACAGGTCACCCCGAAAAGGATGAAGCTGTTCGTTCTTCTCATCGATATGACAGTGCCCCTGACATTATTCTATTCAAGGTACCATAGCATGTATTTTGGAACATGGTGTAAGTATGTCAAAAATGTGATGTGCAAAATGAAATAATCTTTGCTGGAAACCTGTGAAATTCTATAGCATATCTAGGTATCTTACAAGTATTTATTATTACTGTGAGTCAAATGCACTGTTACTGCAATTTAAACAACTGCTAAATTCCTTTGTCTGGCTAATGGTTGTATCTGTTTTCCCAAGGCATTGCTTTCATTATGTTCAGATGAAAGTACATCTGGCAAAGGTGCTTTGGACTTGTGCATGAATCAGATGAAAGTTGTTTTGAGCTCCCAGCAGCTACCTGAAAACGCATCTATGGAAGCCATTGGCCGAGCATATCATGCAACAGAAATATTTGTGCAGGTATCCTGTTAGGATATTTTTTTAAACTGGAGTAAAATCTTCCATGAAATTTTACATTTTGATACTTGTTTTGTATTATGCAGGCCCTGCTTTTTGCTAAATCCCAGCTCAGAAAAGTTTCTGGGGCCACTGATTTGTCTAGTAATTCGGAAAAAAGCAGGGATGCCGACGATGCATCTTCGGATGCTGGCAGCTCTAGCGTGGGTAGTCAATCAACTGATGAACTCTCGGAAGCACTATCACAGGTTGATATATGGCTTGGGCGTGCTGAACTGTTGCAAAGTCTTTTGGGATCAGGAATAGCTGCTTCCCTTGATGATATTGCTGACAAAGAGTCATCTGCACATCTTAGGGACCGATTGGTCCAAGAGGAACGATATAGTATGGCTGTATATACATGCAAGAAGTGTAAGGTATAAATATTGGGTGTCATCTTTACGGTTGATTACCCTGATAACACCCAACAACTAACATTTTATTCTTACCCTTAAGATTGAGCTCTTTCCTGTTTGGAACGCATGGGGCCATGCCCTGATTCGGATGGAGCATTACGCACAAGCTCGTGTAAAATTCAAGTAAGTCAACAATTTTGAGGAGGAATGCATAAATGACTTTCTGTCACTAGCCATTCTGGTGTCTACTTTTATGTCTTGTTATTTGTTAGTGGAAAGATGATTTTTGCTGTGTCTTCTTGGCTTGTAAGTTGTAAAAATGTGCAGGCAGGCTCTTCAGTTGTACAAGGGTGATTCTACTACAGTGATCCTAGATATCATTAATACTATTGAAGGAGGCCCTCCAGTCGATGTGGCATCCGTTCGATCCATGTAAGATTGCACACTTATAGTATGAACAAATGCAGTCATCTGTTCTTTATGATTGTAATTTTTGGTGCTTATCTATTATATACATCAGAAGAAAATTATGCAGTTTATGGTCTTCAGATTATAAAGAAGGCAATAAGAGAAGTGCTACCTGCCTCAGTATTGCTTCCCCAGTACTGTAATATATTTGAATTGGATCATTGTGAAGGGAGATTTTGC
Organism: Monilaria moniliformis; assembly: GCA_034509125.1. NCBI lineage: Eukaryota > Viridiplantae > Streptophyta > Magnoliopsida > Caryophyllales > Aizoaceae > Monilaria > Monilaria moniliformis. The sequence goes on from JAYDZE010086604.1 coordinate 29,388, forward strand.
TTAATCCGGCTAACATGTGAAAAATGTTATGATCTAGTGAACAGTCAAAGAAACATCTAAGTTGCAAGTAAAATGTGAATCTGATAAATATTATCAGTTTAGATGCCTTCCAAAAGATACATTGTTTGGCATGGATTCCACCTACAGTGATTTAACATGTATCTCTTTTTTTTTTTTCTTTTTTTTTTCTGTTATGACCTGATACTCTACTGTTACATAATTTTAAGAGCAAAACTTGTGGTATTGTAGGAAATGATTATTTTATCTACGCTATACTTATTTGGTATTCACATGCTAGATGACCTTAGTGATACATTGAAATGGCATGGTGAATAAAAATCTAGCAATTCCTTGAAGTACTCAAAATCTTTTTGGGTATCATCGTGGGGTTCTCTCCTTGGATATAGAGAAATTTGATTGGTTGTTTAAGGCTTAGTGCATAAGTATGGTATTCACCAACATCTGGACATTCTCTCCAAAAGCATCCATGAGAAATGGAGGTTTCTACCAATACAATTTAGTTTCTTTGGTGGATGATATTAACTAGTCATTTTCTGGCCCATTCACTATGATATAGGTATGAACATTTGGCAAAGAGTGCACCGGCGGTCTTAGATGATCCTCTTTCGGCTGATTCCTATCTAAATGTCTTGTACATGCCTTCTACTTTCCCACGTTCAGAGAGATCCAGGAGGTTCCAGGAAGCTGCAAAGGATAATTCGTCGCATAGTCCAGATTTTGAAGATGGACCAAGGAGCAACCTCGACAGTGTTAGATACCTTGAATGTGTAAACTATTTCCAAGAAGTATGTGCTCCAAATTCTTCTGACTTGGTTTTTATTTGGCTATGCTTAATTTGAATGAGCTTATGAGGTAAAATCTCTAATAATTTTCTTTTCTTTTGAGGGGAAATCTCTAATATTTTTTGCTTGCTCTATATCTTGAGACTTGAATCTTACAAGCTGCAGAAGAACACCATTTCACTTGTTGTCCAGGACAGCTATATTTTATGTACACATAGTTCAGTTGCTATTTGATTATTGCTATGATTTGTGGGACTTAGCTGATAAATGCTCTTTTCCCGTAACAATCCATTGCCATTCGTATTGTTTTCTACGTACTAGCAATATCTACTCCTGTTTGTCTGCTCTGTGTTATGCCATCTCCTGTTTAATAACCTAGTATCTTTTCACAATGCTACGATATTTCGCTTAGTTTTCTCTCTATGCTATGCCTATTTGTATGTTAACCTACTAACTCTATCAACTTGATTGTAATCATCCATCTGGCCTTGCATTAATAACAAATCCGTAACTCGTAAAATTGTGTTGCAGTATGCTCGGCAGCATGTGCTAAGCTTCATGTTTAGGCATGGACGATATAAGGAGGGTTGCCTCTTACTTTTTCCAGCCAACTCTGTGCCGAATCCATCGCAGACATCATCTATGGGAGTGGTTACTTCAACTTCTTCCCCTCAAAGACCTGATCCTTTAGCAACTGATTATGGGACAATTGATGATTTATGTGATCTTTGTGTTGGTTATGGTGCCATGCCTGTCCTGGAGGAAGTGATATCATCAAGGATTTTGACGATACAGGATGAGTTGGTGAATCAGCATACTGCTGCAGCAGTTTCCCGAATTTGTCTCTACTGTGAAACTCATAAGCATTTCAATTATTTATACATGTTCCAGGTAGATGCACTTCCTTATTCATTACTTCCCTCATTTTTATTTCTTGTTTGGAGATAATTGCAATAGGTTGTTTGGGGCTTATATTTGCATCACAGTTTAAGATTCCTGGTGAAGTGAAAAAAATGAGAGTATATTATGTTTGTCACGTAATCTTCAGTATGATGCCATAACTTCTGGTTTGCCCTTAGTAGTCGACGTGTGCCATTGCTTGGAAGTCAATCCTGACTATTGAACTTACTGCTTCTTCATTATAGATCTGTTGATGAATAATCCATTATTAAGCGTGTGACAACCATTTATTGTTCCCTGCAGCGTGTACTGATTAGAACATTTCCTAAGACGAGACCAAATTTATATTATGTAAAGAAGCATAATTTGTAGATTTATTGTCCTAATTAGTAGCATGTGTGCCCCATATCATGCCCCTTTGCCTGGGGAATGCGTGCTTTTCATAACACAGGAGTATTGTCGATTTTTTGCATACATTATTACTTATCACTTTGAATTGATGGCTTAGGTGATCAAGAAGGACCACATAGCCGCTGGCCTATGCTGTATTCAGTTGTTTATGAACTCTGCTTCTCAAGAGGAAGCTATAAAGCACTTAGAAAATTCAAAGGTGAGATTGATATACGAGTCTTCATTGTTGTTTACTTTGTAAATGCTTATGGATCTAGCAACATTCTTGAGGATAAAAAAGGAGGTAGAAAAAGCTAACTTGAACCAGGGGTTGATAGGCTCTTAAGGACATAACTTTGTTTAATAAACCACAAGTAAATATTAATTTCTCTCTCCTACTACTTTAAAGTTTCTTATGCGAAACTTGAACTCACTCCTTGAAGTTGGGAAGTGAGTAAATAAGTCAAGACATGTATTAAAAGATTTTGCTTATGGACTTGATCAATGTGCTACAAATCTTTGACATGTTTTAGGACTTCCAGTTCTATTTAGGTGCATTTGACTTTGGATAGAGCCATAGTGATATATGATATGATAGGCACATGAACTGCAACGTGTGATGGTAGTAAAAGAGAAGAACACTAAATCTTGTGAAAAGATACAAAATATTTGAATGCGGAGCTATATTTTTGCCTTCTCTATGTAAATGGTAAATTTTATGATGGCCAGTTATATGTGTTTCTCTAAGATGTGACGAAATACCCTTTGTGGTTTTCGATTTGTTATAGCAGGACTCTAGAGACTCCCAGCATTGTAAAACATCAATATGCAGTTGTTCTCTTCCATTTGCGACTACATTAGTTTAGCTAATAAAGATAAATTTATAAAATATGCAGTTGTCTAGAGAAGGGAATCCATGTCCATATCTGAATCATAGTTTAGTGCCTTTGGCTATGTTATTGATGGTGTTCATGTTGGCCCAAAAAAATAAAGATTGACAATTGATAACCTAGTGCACGTAGCATGCTCCAGGATTAATTGTTAAGTAGGTCAGGAAAGATGAGTCGTACCTTTTTCCATCTCCTTACAAAAATTACTGTGTAATGACCTATATCTCATGTGAAAAATTCTATCTGGAGATCTAAACTGCTGGGAATATTAACAACAGAAAAAATGGTAGAACCACTTTAAATGTATTGCAAAGTGTGTGCTTTTAAACTGAAAACTTGTTTGTTCGTCTCATTTATTTGATTTCAAAACTTTATCTTTGACCTTGCTCGACCAAATTACCATGGAATTTGATGTCATTTCAGCATTAAACTATATTGAAGCCGACTTATCTCAGTAAATAACACTCTGATAAGTCTGCTTCAGCGTAATGGTGCTAACTGATGACTGACATTGTAATCTCAGTGTATAATTCTGTACATTTTATTCTCTTTTTGGTGCAGATGCATTTTGATGAAGGGCTGTCAGCAAGATCTAGACTAGGAGATTCCACAAAACTTGTCACCAAAGGCATCCGGGGTAAAACTGCTTCAGAGAAGCTAACTGAAGAAGGACTAGTCAAATTTTCTGCTCGTGTTGCCATTCAGGTACATATTTGCTATGAATATGGAAGTTAGTAGCTGGTAGGGTTTAAGTACTTGCTTTTCCGGAGGAAGGTTAATTTCTTTTCCCTGTATAACGAGGATAATGATTATACAATGTTCTGGCGTCGTTTTCACCATGCAGATCTTGAGGAAAGGTGTATGAGTTACATAGTTCGGTTGTTTACGAATCTAGAATTAGAAGCCATTTCTGCCTTCTTGAGTGAAAAAAACCTTAGCCTCTCCTTTGTCCATCTTGCAAATTAATTGTCATTAATAAGATCTCAGTCGTACTAAGTCTTTTGATGTGGTCGCCCATTTGGCAAATGGCTTGTGCTACGCAAGATTTTTGCTATATGCATTTTTTTCTGGCTTCTTCTTTCAGTCCTAACATCAAAAGATGATCTTCACACTTAAAAAATTTATCTTGGTATTTTATTTTATTTTTATCAAATTTATCTTGGTATTAAAGATTCCTTTAGTTTGTGTTTGTTAATTGGCCGCTGCATCCAAAAATTTAAGTGGGTCAAGATGACTATCATATAACGTTTTAATTTAATATCTTCAATGCCCTCGGTCATGTCTTTTTACATGACCGTTAACCCTTAGATTATGGCATAGAGTGTTGAAGGGTTTGCACTACAATGGTTCATCCCGCGCTCTGTCAATGATTCGTTTTGGCTCATCTTGAAGTTTTATTTGCAAAAAAGGTGAAGTGCTATAGGGAATATCTTCCCAGCCCCCTATTGGTCACTGTAGCTAGAAAGAAATGAAGCTAAATTTCAGGATCAAGAAGATCCTTAGAGCAAGTGTGGGATAGAATAGAGTTTTGGAGTTGCTTCAGATGTTGCTGGAGATTGGGACCGTATCTTTGCTAGGGTGTTATCACCTAGTGCAAATCATTTAATCAACTAAGCATCAGAATTCTATATTTCAAATGCTTTATCAAACTTTGCAGAACAGTAACTTTGATATTGTTTGATATGGTTTCTCTATCCAAAGCTTTGCTTGCATCTCAAAATTTCAACTTTGTTTATATTTGAAAATGCTTGACAACTTGTAGATTAATGTTGTGAGAAGCTTCACTGATGCTGAGGGACCTCTATGGAAACACTCTCTTTTTGGCAATCCAAATGACCTGGAGACATTCAGGTTTTACTTCATCTTCATTTTTCTTGTCATTCTCTTGTAAACTGTGTAATGTTTGATCTGCCTTTCTTTAGAATGAAAAATATGAATAAATGAAGATGGTACCCCCTGCGTAGACTGAAATCAATTTAGTTTTTATTAGTCTTGACTCTCAATACATAATCATAATTCATGTTCTAAATTTGGCGGCTAGTTTTTCTGTAGCTGTCCATAGTTTGATGTTATGTCCATGTATTCAAATCAAACTCAAAAGGATCTTTTTCTTCCTACTTCCTCAATATGATGATATAGCTACATGAAAGTGTACATTTCAAATTTCATTTACAGGGAGCTTCATAAAATTTCATCTAGCTCAAGAGTTGTAGCCTTTGTTCTAGAATTTTTCTGCATATGTGCAGTCTTAAATCATTGAGGTCATTGAGATGTTCAGAACATCTTATCCATTTGTGTTGCTACTTAAACACACGCATTACAGGCATTCCGATCATTTCAGTCCTTTCATTGACTGAAACCTACATCTTTCTCCTCCCCTGACTTGCCACACCTTTCCTAATGCCCACTACTTTCATGCCACTGAGGAGTTCTATTGTGAGAGCTGTATTTGATCGTAATTCCTTACAAACTTTTAAAATTAAATGCAGGAGAAGATGTGAAATTGCAGAAACTCTAGTTGAGAAAAATTTCGACTTGGCATTCCAAGTAATATATGAATTCAGTCTTCCAGGTAAGTTCCTGTCATTTTAAATTTAATAGTTTAATGTATTATATATTGTGAAAAGTGACACGCTTTCTGCTGACACCATCCCAGCTGTTGACATATATGCTGGAGTTGCTGCATCACTTGCTGAAAGGAAGAAAGGGGGTCAATTAACTGAGTTTTTCAGAAACATTAAGGGTACCATAGACGATGATGATTGGGATCAGGTAATATAGCTATCTGCTTTTCTAATTTCCTTACAAAGGTTGTTACTCCTGTGTAAGAGATGGCTAATGTTGTTGGGATATTTCTATATTTAGAGGACATAGTGCTAATTGTGTCGGTTTATCCAAATTTGTAAAGGAAATCTCATAAATATGAAGAGCTGATACTTTAAGTCAGAATTGGTAGTGCATCTCGTGTATGATTAAATAATACTAATATACTGCAAACAGGTCAGCCAACTTACAAGATATGTAAACCAATCTGCACTCTTATTGCCAACTACTGGCCTATGAATGTAGTTGGTTGGTAACTGTTTAAGATTGTTTTACATAGAAAGATGGATGTGCCATTTATGTACTAGGAATGATGGTACTCAAATTAATGGTAAATCTAGTAGAAGTAGTGGTTTTTCTATCATGTCTGATGCCCAAAGGTGTGGGTCAGCAAGTGAGATTTTGTTTCTCAGTTTCCAAAAATGATTCAGCACGTTGTTTTAGAAATGTATTTCACCCACACATAACTCTCATATTTTCTCCCACAAGAGAAGTGAACTACTGTCTCTGCTCCCTTCGTCCTATTAATAACGTCTCAAAAGGCTCCGGGCACGGAGATTAAGGGATGCAGTTTTTGTGGCTATAATTAAAGGGGCCCCACTTGTAAGATAATATTTAGGCACTTTTTTAGGTTTTAGACATTATAAATGGGACAACCCAAAAGTGGTTTTGGGACATTATTAGTGGGACAGAGGGTGTATATGAGATTATGTTTCATCAACATATCTGGCAGTACAGCATACTGTCGTCTCAGGTAGATAGACCTCCACGCTTGACCTGATGGAATATAGCTTCGTGATGTTCATGAGCATGAAGAAGCTCTGAATTGGAATTTTTCGCTTTAGTTGCCTTCATTGGACATGATGTCACTTGTGATATGCACTGAGATCTTAATGGAATATTGAATCTGTTTTGCAGGTCTTGGGAGCAGCTATTAATGTCTATGCCAATAGACATAAGGAACGCCCTGATCGCCTCATTGACATGCTGACTAGCAGCCACAGGAAAGTACTTGCTTGTGTTGTCTGTGGCCGTCTAAAAAGTGCTTTTCAAATAGCATCTAGAAGTGGAAGTGTTGCTGATGTTCAATATGTCGCACATCAGGTTATATTTCCATTTCTTTGGATTTCTTATAGTTTACGTACTCACTTTGCTTATTTTCTGTCTCGCTGTTTGAACTATAATTTTAAGCTACATTACTATAGTAGTTATTTTGGGACTCTTTACATGCGCTTAAGTATAAAAAAATATTTTGTATTTGTTTTGCAAAGGCATGTTAGTTATCAGAAAGGAGCGAAACGATTAGCTATTAAAAAATAGAAATTATAGATGACCCACCGCAAGAGTGAATTAAAGCAAAACCTTTGAGAGTAAAATGCAAGTAATCCCACATTTGTCACCTTGTGAAAGGTCATTACTTGAAGGAGCAAACCAAAATATGACTATCTGCTCAGAGTATGAATAAGAGATTGAGGGGAGTCATAAAGGTATCAAAAATCTTATTACTCTGTGAATGGCAATTTAACCACGACCCACAATGTTGCGTTTTTACTTGGTTCACTATGTCAATTGAAATTAGTTTATTTAGGTCTCCTTGAATATTAATTTGTTAAGCAACGACCTTATGTTTCTCAATTTAGGTATCTTTGGTCCTATATAAGTTTTATCCATTGTTAAACATGAACTCCTTTCTGCAGGCATTACATGCAAATGCACTTCCAGTTCTTGACATGTGCAAACAGTGGTTGGCTCAATACATGTAGCTTAACACGCTGACAGTCGATTTTGAGATGTTTACAGCTCAGATGTGTCTGCAGTTCACTATGCTGCTGCTTTGTGAAGTGTTGGAACCAATAGTATATCTGAGCTGCGTGGTGAACATCACTCTGATGTGAAATTCTGATTTTTGGTTCCAAACTGGGGAGCAGTTGGTTTCAGACCCACCCAGGCTAGAAATGAGTTACCCCTTAGTGAATTGTGATTCTGCTACAGGCATTGTTAGAAGTCGATTATTGGGAAAGAATTGGATATACAGGCAGTATAGCTCCACAGACAGAAACAGAAATCGGAACTAACATCCATCAGAAACAGGTTGCCGGTCCTTTTTTTGGGTTTGCCTTCCAGAAGCTGTGGTGATTGGTGAATATGTGATTCAGAAAAATCTTGGTTCAAGACCAAGTCGCGATACTTGCTGGTTGTTTTGTTTGTATAAAAGTTGGAACAAACTTGTCATTACAAATACTTGTACAATGTAGAGGACCCCAATGAACGTGGGACGAGGCTTTTTTCTTCGTTCCTTCCATGGGAGAGAAGGGAGATGTCCAGTTTTTAGAGTTGCCCAGCCCCTCTCAAGTAAGTTACATATATGAAGCTAAGAATCTTTGTTTTACACCATATGTTGTATGAGTATTTGTTATTGCATGATCCTTACACCTACGTTCCTTCGTATCTTTCTTTTATTTTTTCCAGAATTTTTGCTTTCTGGAATTAACACGACTCTCTCGTTATTTTCTGAAATCCATTAGTTTTCGTGAATATAATGTTGAATATGGTTACGGCTTTTGTTTGCTGTTTGGAGAAACTTCTACATGTGCTCTAGAAATTATTATTTTTCAAATCTCCACGAAAAGCCATAACATCAAAAGAGGTAGCGGTGAACTACTATTAATTTCTTTTTATTATCTTCATGATAAATAATTCCTCTCCATTATGATCCTCACTCACAGATCTGCTGACTTTGATCTTCATTTATTTACTCATTAATTTCCCAGGGTCAACGATATTGCATACCTCCACATTCATTATTGCTAGATACACTTGCCCAATTGGGTTTCCTAAGTCGGTGAATGAAGAAAGTCAACTTGTGTTGTTTGGTTGAAGGGTCAAATTAAGCATGTTATAATTCATTAGGATAATATGAAATAAGGTTGGCATATCGTCTATAGATATATCAAGTATAGGTAAAAAGCAAAACTGAAAGATTTTCCTTTATTGTGCTAGTAGAGTGGGAGCTCGATATTAATGGCAACTAAGCTTCAGCTGTTTTATGATCAGTTTATAGTTGCATGCATATCTATATCCGTTTATCCATTCAAGAAAATTTTGGACCACACACAGTGAACAAGCGAGTTTTAGAGGCAAAACACATCTTTAGGTCCCTATTCTAGTAAAGTTTGTTCAATAGATCTATTTTGTTATGCAAATCCCTATACTTTTGATGGTTTGGACAAATTTATGAAAAAAATGACCTCCTAAATGAACTATAGGAATTAACTTTAAAAAATAATAAAATAATCTATTGAAACAAACTGAAATTATATATGCACATAAAAATTATCTTTGCCGGGTTCTAAATCATAACGTTTATTCAATAAGAATCACTTTTGCAAAACAATCTCTCTTTCTGTAGATAAGCTTAAATATCCTTCAGAAATAACATATTTTAAAACTAAGACTTATTTGACGTGTTATATTGTAATTTTGAATACCATTGGTATATAATATTGTTAACATTAGAAGTGTTACTTAATATTAAAAAAAAAAAAAAAAGTAGATCCGTATAATCTCATTTATAAGTGTTACTCAATAGTTAAAAATTTAGATACGTTAAAATCTCAGTCACGTTTATGTGAATGTCTAATGTGTTATTTTGGGATTAACGTCTGAAGTAGTGTGTAATTAGAAAGTGTTTTTTGATAAGATTAGTGATAAATGTACATAAATTGTACATACATGATTGGGCTTCTTAGATATTTTATCTATAAAATCAATTTATAAATATTAGTTAATTTAAAATAAATTGATATATACATATTTACTCTTATGCAATAATTTAGGAATATATTAATTTTTCCATTGGATATCTACATATTTATCTTTAAATTAAGCTAGAAATCGTGTTAATTTATCATATATGAATGTACACAACTGACTAATATTTTAGTCTATATATTATTTTTGTGGCTCTATTTAGAGGATTTATCAAATTAATTTTTCAATCATATCTCTAAAAATATAATAAAAATAGTTTAAATAAGAAAATAATATAATTAGTTATAAAATTAATTTAAATAAAATTGATTTGATTTAATTTAAAATTTTAAGATAATTATATATATACAATTTGTGTACATTTATCCTTTCTCTTCCAAGACAATTGCACAAAAGTAAATCCACTTTTGAAAAAGTACGCATTGCCTTCAATCTCAAGCTACAAAGTTTGTCTTAAACCCGTTTTACCCAATCATGAGGCACCACAGAAAGCAGAAAACTTGGACTTCCTTGGGCTTGTTGGTCTCGTAAATGTTTCCTCGCATCATCTACGAAATCTGCCATTTAATTTCACCTTATCACACTCGCTTCGAAAGGAGCGTATCTTTTTTATATATATTTTACAAAAAAAGGTATTATGTATATATAATCTAATCTATCAAAATTTATAAATGACACGTTTCTATTCAAACTCATAATATTTTACTATTTTACAATTATATTTGTATTTATTTCAGCTTTGATTTAAATATGATGAAATAAAAGTTAGTTAGAATCAATTTGGGCTATTATTATTATTTTTGTGATTTATGATTGTCATGTAAAATATAAAATCCATTGTCACAAAACAAAGCATTACTCTATATATGAAGAAATAGTGTCTAAGTTACTATGGGAGAAAATTTTCTACCAGATCCATCCCTATATAAGTATATATATACATATCCATAGATGCATACAAAATTAAAAGAAGATAACACTAAATATAGGAGTAGCCGGCTATAGAATAAGATAACAAGTGTAAGCGATTTTTTTATAGGCTATCTACACTTGTAAGTTGTAAAAGGATGACGTCTTGGCTATTTTTGGGTTTATGGACTCTTCTACATATTTATAGTGCCAACTTATACCAACTTATACATTTTTTCCCATAAAAGAAGCTGTGGATTGATTTGATATTTTATTTTTTTAATAGACAATAAATGCAAACTTATGACTTTGCGGGCGTCTAATCCTGAATCCATGCCAGACAAGGATTTGTATTATATGATAAGTCAAATCCTGTATGTATATCATATTTATATTTTAGATTATCATAATCAACTATACTATTATTAACTGACATTTAGCATGTAAATGACATAATATAGCTCTCATGAGTCCCACTACTTCAGAGAAAACTCAAAACATAAACCAACATATAAATATACAATCAATCTACGGTGCAACGGCGTCGGCGAGACCTTTCTTACTCCCATGTTTTAGTTAGTTTTTAGTTTTGAAAACAACATATATTATAAAAAGATGTCAGCTTCGGATGGGAGGTCGCCGACGACGGCGGATATGAGATCGCCGGTGACGGCGGATATGAGATCGCCGGTGCCGCTGCTCTACCGGCGGCATTCCAGCGATGAAATCAGAAATCTTGCCTCGATTTCCAGCAGTTTGTTGCCTGCTTTTGGTACAATTGTAGGAGAGGGAACTCCCACTTTGAAAAGATTTGTTATTGCACCTTACGATAGAAGATACAGGTAACTCGTCTCTCTCATGAACACACACACTACACATAATTATACGTGTATGCATCAGTGTGAAGATATATATACATATATCTATATATCGACTCGAATCTTTTAGTATATTGCTCAAGGCATGAAACTGGACTATTTGCTTACGATTCTACCTTTTTGTTGTATATAGTATCTAATGAAAGACGATCATTATTAACTCGCACGCTGAAACATGGAGTACTTACTGTGTGTGATTTGTACGAGTTGAAGAACCTTACCGTTTCTTCAGCAAAACCTCTTTCTTTCTTTCTTTTTCCTTTTTATTTATTTAACAAACCTCCTTTTCAGGTTCGTTAAGTTCCAAGGAAAATTGTTAATTTGTTCTATTCAGTTTGACTTTCTAGATTTTTTTCATTTAAGATTGACGTAAAATAGTTCGGTGGGTTACCATATTCAATGCATTAGCCAACTATGCATAGATTGTTTTGAATCGCCAAACCAATATATTTGTGTACGTATATTGGTCTCATTATATGATCTTATAAACACTAGCTGTTCTAATTAGCTACTGAATTATCGGATTGGAATTTCCACTATTTTAATAACATTTATTATAAAATATAATTTATTATTATATCATACATCATGATTAACATTTATAACAAAAAATGGAACTTAAATCCATATACGTATTTTTTGAATAATCAACCAAATGTGTTGTGTAAAAAGTGATTAGGTCGATCCAAATTCAAATTAGGTCGAACTCTCTATGTGTGAATTTTGTACATATAAACAATATAGAATTCGTCTCGTAAAATTCATTTGGTATAATTTCAATATATACAGTCCTATCAAAGAAGCATAGTAGGGTAGGGTACCGTGGAAACCTTTTACTGTCCTGAACTAAATTAAAAATTAGAACATGATTAATTCTAGTTAAAAAGTTGATCATAGAGTAGAGTTGTAATCATCATCTTAGTCAGGCACACACGATTCATTGAATCACCAAAAAAGGAATTGCATCTTCTGACCTTGGGCGATACAACATGCCTAAATTTCAGGAGACTAAGGGAGATGTTATTTGACTTCTCCTTTGTCTTTGTAACGTTCTGAGACAATTTAATCAAGAGCATAATGGCCCATTACTGCTAATTAATTACTCTTTATTCTCGTGAGTCAGAACATATCGATATATCTTTTATATTTTTTTGAATAAAAGACAAAATTATGTATAAAGATTTTCAACACCTATTTAATGAATTATTGTAGCTCACATGCATCAGTAATAGTGCTAATAGGACTTAGGAGTCTATGCAATAATATTCCTTTCTAGCTGCCAGCAGCTTTGTCTCTTTGAAGTTTAAGATAGAGAAACAATACTAGTAATAATCGCTTCCCAATTCCTAGTAATTTTGTTGATAACCGTGGAGTACGTGTAGTAATATTACTAGGATTCTGTTTGGCTGAATATACATAAAACATTTCGTATGCTAGTATAATTTTTTTATATTGTTTCTAGAGCTTGTAAAATGTTATAATAATTCCAAGACAAGCTTTTAAAATCTCTAAAAGAAGTTATAATATTGCGACAATTTTTATAATATTATAGTTATGTTATGTTTATAATCTGGTAAATAAGACTTTAATCAAAATTGTCGAATTATGTCTACTGTAAAAAGAAATACTTGTATGACTATGAATTTAATCTAATTAAAAAAATGAACTTGTTCTAATTCAAAAAAACTATTACTTTATTCAATTTAAAAATGAGAGATTTTTTTTAACAATTTATATCAAATTGTATCTGTTGTTATAAAAAGCGCACTCCATAGTCCATACTTTTCCTGAAAACGAGGATTATAAGATGTTTGTCTTACCTAACAATCAAGTAATCGTGTAAAATTTCAACATTTCAACACAACGTTTTAGAGACCTTAAACATCTGTCAATCAATCCAACTTTACCTATAGCCCTTTTTCAGGAATTTCCTGTGCGACTGAACCCAAATGGTAGTAATATAAATAGATATATCTATTTCATCTTCAAGAGGCCCTAGATTTCTTCGAATCGTAAAACAGTGAAACAACTTTCAGTAACTCGACATATGGAAGTAGGCAGCAAGGCAAGATATTGAGATAACATGGAAGAAACAAACATGATTTTATCACTCTAGTTCTATTTCATCGAGGAAAGACATATGAGAAAGAACGTACCCGAATGTGATGTGATGCAGGTGGTGGCAACTGGCAAACCTTTCTTGAATTTCTTGAATACGCTAAATACAACTTATTATTCACCTAAAAAAATAAGAATCGATGAGGAAGCAAGGCAATATATATTTTCTCTAGTTCTATTTCATGGAGGAAAAACATCAACGTACAACAATTTGATGCAGGTGGTGGCAAACCTTTCTCGTGGTGCTGGTGGTGTACTCAGCATGGTCGTCTCCATTTGAGCTAGCTTTCAGGAAAATGTCAACGAGTGCGCTCTTGCCGATTGATCTGGTAGTTGATCTCTGCTTTGGAATTGACATCGTTCTCACCTTCTTCGTCGCTTACTTGGACAAATCAACCTATTTGCTGATTGATGATCAAAAGAAAATAGC
>JAYDZE010086605.1:0-24682 GCA_034509125.1 Monilaria moniliformis
TCTGTGTGCTACAATCTGCTGCTGCCTCCCTTGTATAATATCAGTCCTGGGCATCAGAGAAGATTTTTCTCAGAATCGAGGAGCTACTCAAGATTCGATCAACTCTCTACCAACATATAAATTTAAAATGAAGAAAAGCAAGAGCAGTAAGGAACATAGCTGTAATGCATCCGAGGGTGGAATAGTGGCTGCTGGAACGGAGAAAGAGCGTGCAATATCAGGAGAGGACGCAGTAAGCTTCACTTATCTCTATCTCAAACAATGAATTCAGTTTCCTAAACTCTCGCTCTTGTTCAGCCATTTGATTGTTGACACAATCTCTGCAAATGTATATAACTGTTGAACTATGCTCTCCTTGACAGGTTTGCTGCATTTGCTTAGCGAAATATGTGAACAACGACGAACTGAAGGAGCTGCCTTGCTGTCATTTCTTCCACAAGGACTGCGTGGATAAATGGCTGAAAATCAACGCCACGTGCCCACTCTGCAAAGCCGAGGTTGGTGATACCATTTTCAGCTCACTCACTGAAGCAACGGCCAGTCTACGCAACAGCACAATGCTGTATCGCTGAGGAAAAAGAAACACGAGAAAATAGCTCGGACAATCTTACAAATTGTTCTTTCGTCTGTTGTGCATAGTCGACCATGGTGAGGCCCGAACTCGCAATCCTATTGCGTGGTTTTTGGGCCGAGATTGCAATTCTATTTCATGGTTTGGGGCTGAAATTGCAATCCTATGTCATGGTTTTGGTGTTGTTGGATTAGATTCTACTGCTGTAGTATGATTAATGTGAATTGTCAAGAATATTGTTGTGTATTTCGGGATGAGAAAAATGGAATTATGTACTTGTAATGTAATATAATGGTACATGTTCGTTCATATACTAAATTGTATGAATCCTATTTGTTCAATTAAATTTTCCCACAAGATTTTAACAAGACAACAGGCTTTTTTCTGCATATGGTATAATATAAGATAAAAGTTCCCAATATGGGATTTTTTTTTTAAAATTCCATGAATGGGTAAGAAGCAAGACCACTCGCGTCTTCACTTAGTCTCGCGTCTCTATAAGACGCAAGATTGTTTAGCGTCTTCAATAAAGAGCACGCTAAAGAAATAACTATTGTACCACATGCTCTTTATTGAAGACGCTAAACAATCTTGCGTCTTATCGAGACGCGAGACCATCTCGCGTCTTCACTTAAGTGAAGACGCTAGATGGTCTTGCGTCTTACCCATTCATGGAATTTAAAAAAAATAAAAAATCATATTGAGAACTTTTATCTTATATTATACCATATTGAGAAAAAAGTCAAGACAACATCACTTTATATTTATATCTTTCTATAAATAAAGGCATTTACCTCTGCTCTCATATAGCCTCCACAATTTATTCTACAATTATTCTCTCTATGCTTTATCTCATCTACATATATGATTTTCTCTTTTTTAACAAAAATCAAACTACTAAGAAAATAAAGAAAAACAAAAAACCTAGGTATGACTCTATGAGTAGACAGCTCGCACGGATAACGTGTCACCATAAAATTACGAGTTCGACTGCCAATTGGCGCTTTCTCGACTACCATAAATGGCCACACATCAAACATTTGCTTATCTTTCTAGGGTTTCTTCTCTCTCTCCTCTCTCGCACACACGCCTCTATACTTAGTTACTTACGAAGAAATGCTTATATCCATCACTCTGCTGTTGCGTTGTCTTCATTCGTAAATTCACATTTTCTGCCTCCATTAGGTAAAGCTTTACGCTTTTGTCCCATTTTTATGCATCTGCTGCATGTGCCTGAAAATTCCTATCTGTTTATGCACACCAGTCGGTTGATATTTGAGAAAATTGATTTGAATTTGGGGTTTTTTTTGTTGATTGTTAATGTAGGGACGGTTTTAAAAAACAATGAATCTTTTTTTTTTTTTACTATCGAATTCATGCTTGAATTGATTATGCAAAACCGATAACAACTAATTCCAGTGTCATAAGATAAGACCTGAGTCGATTTTCTAGGTCGTGAATATGAAATTAGGGCTCATAAGGTGGTTCAGATTCATTGGCAAGTGGTTCAGATTTATCCTTTTATATGTTTGAACTTGAATTTAAGATTGTCTTTGGTCATCCTTGCAAATTCGACAAATTTATTTTTCGCGGTTGATGAGGGTACGTTTCATGTTTCTGCTTGTTCAGCTCATGCATTGCATTTTTGTAATAGTCGGTTTCTTATTTTCATTTTTCGTTTGCCTATTTGTATTTAGAAATAGCTTCCATGTTTTCTTTCATTGATTGATTATCCTTTTTTATGTTCAGATTTTCATTCTACGGGTAGTCTCTTTTTTGACTATTGCTTTTCTGGTTGTGGTGTATTGAATTCAATGTGCATGTGATCGACTATGGACTCTGGTGTTAAATCCATTTAGGTGTTAAGGGAAACATGCTTATCTGTTTGTTATCTGCATGATTTGATATTACTAAGATGCATGCTATTGCATGTGCAGTTCGATTTGGAGGATCAGCAAATCAATCCCGTCTATATTTGTGATTTTTGCTTATGTTCTACATCGTTCGTGCATTGTGTCCAACAATTTGGTTTCCCAGTACCCAATCTCAGATAGGCATTTGGCTCAGATGGAGCATGGTTCGAGCGCTCTGGAATTTACAGTGCCAGAGATGCCTATGAAAATGGTAGGCCAGGTATCGAGCAATCCCGAATCACATCATTTCTATGTACCAGCAGATCAAAGTGGTCTATTAGAGTCTCTCTCCAGTGACTCTGGGTTCAATACCTCAGTGATGCCGAATAATATGTTGGGGCATAATGAATCTTCAGGTGTTAGCATGGGATCAAACCAAGTTTGGATGTCAAACCAGCTAGGTCCCGAGCATGCAATTTCGCCGAACAGCATAGCTGCACAGAAGGCTTCATTCTCATTGAAGCGTAAGGCTGAGATGGAAACTTCGTCAAACAGTGCTACTTCTCAGCAGTTTGCACAGCCTCACAAGCGGCCAGCACATGTAGGATCTGATGTTAATTCTCCTGGATTTCTGCAGCATTCAGCACATCAAAAGAGAACTGCCCAATCCCAGTCTCGATTGGGTTCTCCAGTTACGCCTGCTCAACCTATCAAGAAAATGATGCGGAACGACTCCATGGTTGGTAAGTCTGGCTTGCAACGGGGGCAAACTGGAAAGCGACAAATAGCTCAAATTGAATCAGCATCCAAGGTTCCTTCAGATTCATCAGAAGGGGTAAGGTCCAAAATGAGGGAATCTTTGGCTGCGGCATTGGCTTTGGCATGGCAGAACCAGGACAAAGCCTTGATAACTGAGAAAAACCAGCGGGATACACATAATTTCATGGACTCACGGGATTCTCATGTCTCCAGTTCTAGTGAGGGAGGTCAGGTTCCTGTTTCTGGTTCTGCAGAAGTTTTCCCTTCAAATGAATTGACCGCACTTAACAAAACCAGTGGTTCTCAGGTATTTACTGCTGAGCTACCTCATGGTGGAAGCAGAGGGAATGGAGCTCAGGCTTTCCAGGGGTTCCAGTATAGTTTGCCTGATGAGGATGTTCCATTTGGTGATAACTTCTTTGTTAAAGATGATCTTTTGCAGGGCAATGGGCTTTCTTGGGCATTTGAATTTGATATGCATATGGGAGAGGGTAAGGAAAGTCAACATGCTGAAAAGTCTTTGAAAGAGGAAGCGCTGGGGCACAAACAAGAGGTTGCAACTTTGACACCAGAAGACTTAGCTTTCAAAATTGAAGCTGAGCTGTTTAAATTATTTGGTGACGTGAACAAAAAATATAGAGAGAAAGGCAGGTCTCTTTTGTTCAACCTCAAAGATCGTAACAATCCGGAATTGAGAGAAAGAGTCATGTCTGGCAAAATATCTCCGGAAAGATTATGCTCAATGTCAGCTGAAGAGCTTGCTTCTAAGGAGTTAACAGAGTGGCGTATGGCAAAGGCAGAAGAGTTGGCACAAATGAAAGTTTTACCAGATACTGAGGTTGATATAAGACGTTTGGTCAGGAAAACACACAAGGGTGAGTTTCAGGTAGAAGTGGAGCATGAAGATCCCATTGCTGCAGAGGTATCTGCTGGGACTTCTTTGTTGACACGACCTCAACGGAAAAAGAATGTCGAATCTCAATCTCCTTCTGGGGCTAGTGTTAAAGATAAAGAGAAGGTTGCAGGCCAAGGGAGCGGTTCAGAAAGCCAGGATTTCCTGGGCAGCCTGATTATTCAGACAGATGGAACTGATCCAATGCAAGGAATGATGGTGGATGAACTGAAGGATGCCGACTTACCTCCAATCGTTTCGTTGGATGAGTTTATGGAGTCCCTTAATAATGAACCTCCATTTGAGGATCTATCTGGGGATGCAGGGAAGAAGTCTCCTGTATCATATGGAGAAAGCCCAAAACGTGCTAGCAACCTAAGGGCTTCTAATCGAGCTTCAGACATTCGTAAAGATGCTACCTCTAAAAAGGCTTCTTTTGTTAAGAAAACTGACATGACGAAGGATTTGAGTGGTACTACCGCAAAAGAAACAGTTCGTCCTAGTGATATACGGAATGCTGATTTTGTCTGGAATGGTATCCTGCAGCTCAGCATATCATCCTCAGTCACTGTTGGTGGCCTATTTTACAGGTTTGTGCATTTGTGGTTCAAAACTAGAAGCTGTTTGTATTTCCATTATAACCTAATTAGCTCCTTTCCGATTACATAAAGCTAAATTTGGAATTCCTTTGTTCTTATCTTTATCTTTGTATTAACAGTGGTGAGAAGACACCAACAAAGGAGTGGCCTGCTTCTCTTGAGATCAAGGGCAGAGTTAGACTTGATGCATTTGAAAAATTTCTCCAAGAACTCCCCATGTCGCGAACACGTGCAGTCATGGTATATCAAGGCCTTCTCCTTTTCCTTGTAACTAATTCTTGCCCCCTCAAATGCTGCTGGGTATTGGCTTTTTGCCTGCAGAGAAGGCAATGTGGCCTCCCAGCGCTGATGCCTAATCACCTTAATCTTTATCTAGTATTAGTCTGGATGTATAAAAGCAGCAGTGGTGAAAAATTCTCCAAAATATATCAATGTTTTATCACATGTTTTCCCGGTGGGAAATTCTATCATGATATTTGTCAAGAGAGAGAATAAAAAAGAATTAATACTTTGAAGAGTAGTTGCTACGACAATTGCCAGTGATAATCACCATTAACATATAAACTAGCAGCCCCGCTGGGAGAAAAGCCTTGTGTTAAAATGGATGCGTTCTTTGTTTGAATTTTATTTTATTGGTATGTTCAAGATTTAAATGAATTGGTTGAAGAACTGACTACTCGTATTAAGAAATCAGGATATGAATTCTTGAGCTTTGATGATTAATATTAGTTCAGTCTTTTTCTGGTCTGGTGTGTGATGGCACTTGTAGAAAATTGGATTTTGTAAATTGTCAGTTGATTAAGATTGATAATGTGTAGCAAGAAATTTATTCTGGGCCAAAAGCAAACAATTGTTGCCTTGTTATATTATTTCATGTCGTTTTGATAGTAAACTTGGGTGTTTAGTACAAGTTACTAGCATCAATTTAATTCTGTAAATTAACTGTAACGGTACGACACCCAACTAAGCTGTATTTCCAGATGAATATATGTTTTCATAAATTGTGCAATACGTCGAATAGCCCAAAACAGTGTAAACGTGTATCATATTTACCTGTACAATTTGAATTGCTACTATACTTGCTAATTAACCCCACCCTCTCTTTCTTCAGGTTCTCCACTTCATTTTGAGGGACAAATCATCCGAGGAGCAGCGTTCTAACCTCTCTGAGGTAATTCCCTCTCTCCCTCTCCCTCTCCCTCTCCCTCTCCCTCTCCCTCTCTCTTTCTCTCTCTCTAGAGTGTTGTTGGAACTTATGCAGCTGACCATTTTCTGGTGCAGGCTATTAGCTCGTACATAGGTGACGAGAGATTGGGATACGCCGAGCCAGTTGGGGGCGCCGAACTCTACCTCTGCCCGCCGGCTTCTAGAATGTTCGAAATGTTGAACAAGCATATACTCCGGGAGCGCCCAGCGACTGAACAATCCTTCGAAAACGGATTAATTGGTGTAGTTGTATGGAGAAGAGCTCATATAAGCAACGCAATATCACCTAATTCATCGTCCCACCAAAAACACAGCTTGAAAAAGCAATCTTTTGGTGCCCCACCTAAGAGGGTTCATGACACACCGAATCTTAATCCTAATACCCTAACTAGGAAACCCCAGCCGGACGAGGACGACGACATCCCACCCGGGTTCGGCCCCGGCGCAGCAGCAGCAAAGGACGATGATGATTTACCCGAGTTCAACTTCTCCTCAGCGGATTTGAACCCGTCTGCATCTCGTGTTACATCTCGTAATTCACTTCACGCCTTGAAAAAGCCGACGCGACCGGTAGAGGATGTGAGAGAGCTTATCAAGAAATATGGGCAAGATGGGCCTAGTGTTGTGTCCAGTAAGAGTGTGGTAGTAGATGATAGGAGACTGGGAATTGAACCTTGGAACGATGACGACGACGATGATATACCTGAGTGGCGGCCGCAGGCCCCACAACCGCCGCTGCACCAGCAGCCTTACGTGCTACCTCACGGCCATCAGCTGCCGCTGCACTTACATCCTAGTGATAGTCGTACGCCTCCTCCTGCGGTGATCCAGCTGCAGCGGCCTGGTGGGCTGGGGCATCTTGCCCCACCGGGTGGCGCTTGGGCACCGCAGCCGCCAGGTTACCGACATGGTTCGAGATGGAGGCAGTACTAGTTAGCTCTTCACTTATTGTATATAAATTTAGATGTTTTTTCTTTCCCTAACCTCACTTCTGTTTCTTCTTCTTAACTTACGGTTTTCGGTTATTTTAGTTAGGTTGTCCCATCTCTCGCATATCCTGTTCTTCGATATTCTGTTTTAGTAAAATGATTTAAACACTTACATTAACTGGACACAATATACGAAAGACAAATGAAAGAACTATATGGCAAAGATATTTAGCCAAGTCAAAAGGTGTATGATGTTATAAAAAGAATTTGATTTAATATATATTTTATGTTCATTCGGGAAAAGCCATTTTTTTTTAAATGTCTGTCATTTGATCCCAGTGTCATTAGATAGGAACAGAGTTCTACTCAGTGAAAAGGGCTATCGCTCAATGGATAAAAGTTATTCGAGGGATAATAATCGGCTTACAAAAGAGACTACAGGACATTCTGTTTGTGTAGGATTCCATGTGTCGATTTTTTCTTTTTTACATAAGTCAATGTATGTGTAATAACATCATCAATATACACGTGACATGTTTAGTACTTCGAAAATAGAAGATAAACTACTGATAGCAACGAAAGAACCGAAGTGCTCAGTTGAAGCATATTTAAATCCTACAGAATAGACTTGAATTACCATTTTGGATTACCATTTTGGAGAAGTTCAATACATTTGACATATTGTGAAATGACGTACCATTCTTATGACCAATATAGACTTGACTTCTTTTTTGGAGTAAGATAACTGCATTTTCTGATAGTGCAAAGATACCAAACTTTGCCTTCTTTCATGCTATAATAACGTCCCAACATTATGATTTTTTTTTGAAATGGGACATATTTGGTTATGTTTCACTAAGGAAGCGTGCTAGGCTCCTTCGCATATCTAAAAATAATTTAAGGAAAAAAAAAAAACTTATGAAGGTGTAATTCAACAGAAACAGAATCTAAACAATGAGAATTACATATATTCGATGCTTTCGGTGAAGGCGGCTGCATCAGCCATATTTGTCAGAAAGATTCAAGAAAATGAATATATACAAAGTCTAACCCAAATACAGTTGTTAATGCAATGCATTTGACGTACTTTGTAATGATTGCATCAAGAATTCTTGCAACTAAAAGTTCAAACGGTTGGAAAATTTGTCGTTTCAGTCACTATTCAGACAAAGGCTATCTCAGTCCGAAATTTGACATTCCATGAAAGGGAATTGAAAATCTTTACAAGAACAGGTGGAAAATCTTACCGCTTCGTAGACGACAACTGTAGTGTGATTCCTTCCCCTCGAGATGTCAAAGTCTGACGTCTTCCCAACTTGATAAGAATCGTGTTCGCCTCTTTATCCTGCTATAAATACGAGGGTTGTAAGAGCCATTCATGCATTCGAGCCTGTCTTCTTTCTTCTTCCCTTTCGTCTGATAAACTTGCTACACGGCTATGATGGCATGCCTCCAGCTTGTATTCAGTCTTCTGAAAGTGACCCTTCTCATCTTGGGATCTTTCGGGGATGCTGCTCCGTGTGCGGATTGTTTCACCCAGTCAAGGGCTGCTTATTACCCGAATTCTGATGAGAAAGGAACGGAAAGTGAGTTTATAAGTTTACTAACGGCATAAGTGAAAGCATGCATGCAGTGAATCATTTCAACATCATGCATTGGCAAAATGAAATCTGCTGCAAATGATTTTATTGATATAAACTTAATCTTGATTGCCATATGACACAAGAAAAAGGCAGGTGGACGATGTGGCTTTGGTACCTTTGGGGCAACAATTAACAATGGAGATGTATCTGCAGCATCAGATCTGTATCGAGATGGATTAGGATGCGGTGCTTGCTACCAGGTAAATATCCATCAAATGGAGAAATAAACAATTTTTTTGATGAGAAGTAGTTAATCATGATATATCTCGTATTTTTTCAGGTCAGGTGCACAAATAGCAACTACTGCTCAGACAAAGGAGTGAATGTAGTCATAACTGACCACGGTTCCAGCCATAATACTGACTTCATTCTCAGCAGCCGCGCTTTTGGCCGAATGGCTCAGAAGGCAGATGCAGGTGCATCTCTTTTAGCATTTGGCGTCATAGATATTGAATATAGACGGTAAGTTTACGAAGCTTCATGAGCATATATCTATAAATTCCATCTTACGTGGATCAATTCTTAATAAATAAAATATGCGACATAATTCTCCAGATTCTATAAGCATCCTTATCATGAATTGGCTTGGAACTAGGATTGGAGATGTCACAATTTGGAAGATAATGAGACAAGCTCATTTATGTAAACGTACAGGGTTTCATGTAGCTATCCGAACAAAAATATCACAATTAAGATAGATGAAAGCAGCAACAACCCTCATTACCTGGCCTTTGTTATTTGGAATCAGCAAGGCGTGAAAGACATAACTGCAGTGCAACTATGTGAGGTACCTTTTATTCTCTGAATACGCATTCTTCACCACTGCTCGTGACACTGTTAGGATGTGTAGTTCTGGGATTTTTACTGCAAAGGAAAAGGAAAGGTTCTTAGATGGTACACCAATTATCGAAACACTAAATATCCTTTTACACAATCTAACTTTGCGTTTTATATACACAGACACAAAGTTACACATGCAAACTATTGGATCGGACTTATGGAGCAGTATGGACAACTACCTCACCACCCAGTGGACCGCTTTCAGCAAGGATGCTCTTTAGTGATGAAAATGGAGACGAGAAATGGATAGTTCCAGTCAGTGACATACCCGATAACTGGAAAGCCGGAGACATATATGACTCTGGAGCACAAGTTATTGCCTGATCAATCAACTGTTAATTACTCTTCATATTGCAGCTCGTTGATAAGTTATTGCTTTTAGGCCTCCAAAGGATTTCATTGTTCTATATCTATGAACTTTATTTATTATATAGATGAGTGGTCGGATTAGAAGGATATGTCTTCTAAGGTAATCATGTAGTGATGCTATTGGAAGTTCTAAACTAATTACAAACATCCCCTTTTTCACATTCTTACTATTATCCTTTCTTTAGTGGCTGTGTAAGACGTCAATACCAGTCAAGTTGGTTGGACCCATAACAACAAAGGAAAAGCAACCACGATGTATATGGCAAACTAAGATCAACGTCAATCATTATGTTCCCAATTAGGATATGGTTACAACCTGTGAGTGGTATCAACTAACTATTGATTCTTCCTCCTACTCCTCTTAGAAGAGAGTCATACACGAGATAATACATGTCAGGTGACAAGCCCTTTTGATCAATAACTTGAAAAGGATCATAAACGTCATCTACTCTACCTTGATTGCAAAATTCACGGAGAACTATGCAGCATACAACTAAGTCAGGGTCGTTTCCTCTCTCTTCCATCTTTTCCAAAAGGATCAGTGCCACATCAACTTTCCCGTCATCACAGAGAGACTTAATAAGTACTGTATAAGTGACCAGACTAGGCTTGCAACCAACATTTTCCATTTCCTCTGAACAGAAAAAAGCTTCATGCCATAGCCTATCCTTACTAAAACCATAAACCAATGCAGTATAAGAGTAAACTGAGTGCACAAATCCCTTCTTCTCTAAGAAACCAAAACATGCTAAAGCCACACAAGTTTGCTTGGATTTACATAAAGCCCAGAGTATGGGATTATAAATAATCTCCCCATAAAAGTATCCCTTCCCCGAAAGTTCCACAAACAACGAAAATGCCACCTGAACCTGAACATAAAAGACCTTGGATCAAGACACTGATATCATACTGACTTGGAATATAGTTGACACTCAACATAATCTCAAGTAACAAAACAGCATCAACTACACTTTCTGTTTTCAGTAGCTTCTTGAACAACTTTGACAGAATTGTAAATGAAGGGGAAAACCCACACGCCATCATCTCATCTGTGATATATATATTGCATCTTTCAATCTTCCAACAGAAATGATCCCATTCAAGAGTGTATGATAAGTTAACAGATTCGGGCTCAGCCCAAATCTTTTCATCCCACTGTACACTTCGAACAACTCACCAAACGCCACACTACCGGACTTCAAGAAATACTTGATCATCGCATTATAGTCATAAACAGTAGGTTTAACATTATCCCTCATAAAGTTCAGAGTCTCAAGGGCTTTGCTAATGCAGCCGGAGGCAGCATGCCGCTGCATCCTTTGCTGCAACTCTCCGTATTCACACGATTCCAGCTCACATTATCATCTGATGAGAAACCAGTATCTTGAGCAGCACAGCAAGAAGTGGAAATACTCATTAAGTGGGGTAACGAAAAAAAACAATCTTTTCTCTTGGGTAAAAGAACATTCTACAGAAAGTTCAGAAATTGAGCAGAAACCACAAAAATTAAAACTGATAACTGATCATGCTGCAGCACATCAGCTACATTCTCGGATTCAATTCAACGTCATTCTCATCAAATTTATCACCTTTGATTGCACCGTCCTCCAGCTACACCAAATAGCTTCATTCCGTCCAGCTAAGATCGCCAAATAGATGGAATTCCACTTTGGGGATGAGAGTTGCTGTAGTCTCCTGAATGAAAAAACGCCAATATAGATGAGTCAAATTGACTTGTGCCTTCAAAAATTTGCAGAGAGGAAGAGAAATTCACGCAGAATTTGATGGAATTGATGGAGAAATTCTGTTATTAGCTTTTCCCGCCACGTTATAAATGAGTAAATGAGGGCAATAGCAATACATAAAACCCTAGTAAAATTCAGAGGCATGTAGATAAACCTTTTTTGCTAAAAAGCTTGCACGACTCCGTATTTTGGTGATGTGATTCTTATTTAATAATTAAACCCAAAATTAATTTTCTTACCGTTGTTTATCAATTTTTTTTCCCTATAGATTGGAATTTAACTATTTTTGCCCTAAATCTCCATTATTACTGGGAAATGTACACCAGTTGATAGACCCCAACAAGGATATCCAGAAAATGTCAATTCTGCCCCAAATAATCACAGTTTTTCCACATAAAACCAGCTTTTTGCAATAAAACCCCATAAATTTTTACAAAAGTCATAAAGATGCAGTTTTTCAGTTATCTTTAACAAACCACAGTGGATGAGAGTAGAAAAGAATGGCAGCTGCAGCAGCTCTTCCTACAGTGAAATCCCATCATTATCTCTCTCCAAACTTTGCCATTTTTGGGTACCCTTTTCCCCACCCTATCTTTCTCCAAGCTAAGAACTGCAACATTCTTTAGCTTTTGCTGTTTTATCTCCACATGTGTTACAGCATTTGTTGTTTTGCAGAAACAATGCTCAAAGCGTGCCCATTTCAAGGAAGCGGAAAGCCGAATTACGTGGGAAATCGCGCAACATAGTTGGGTGTTCAAGTAATTCTTCAAGACCCTGTTTGCAAGATGGGATTTTGAGGAGGGATTTGATGTTCTTGGGCTTGTCCTCCTCTCTCTCGCTTGCTTTCCCAGCTTTAGGTAAATGCTGAGAAATCTTGTTTTTCCCCTCTTATTTGATTTGGACTTCATTAGCAATATGATTGAGTGAATGTGCAGCTTCTTTCTGACATTGTTGGGTTTTCAATGAATTATATTTCCTAGCTAAGATTTTTGTTGTTTTATTTGGGCTCTAAATGTGTGAACTTTGAGAGTAGTAATATTATCAAAGAAAACAGCTTAGGTGTTCGAGGAACTTACATAGACTGCATACATTTATTTGTAATTCATGAGGAAAATCTAAGGACATTGTAATTCAGTATATAATACTCTTATCATTCCCAATGTTTGGCCCCTTTTAACAGAAATAGCCTCTCATTTAGAAAAATTACAAATTCATTTCCTAACGTTTGAGCGTCTTAACTTAACACATGCTGATTGGACTAGCAAGATTGATGTGTGGAATTTACTAAGAATTTGACACCGTTTTGTCATCCAACGTCTCCAAGAGCTTGCTAACTTTTCTTGGATGTTGAATTGGTGACCATACAGGAGCTGGTGCCGAAGAGGAACTGAAAATGGATCTACTTGTTGATGAGACAAATGCTTATTCATATTTTTATCCGAAAGCATTGCCTTCCGACAAGTTTGTCTTCAAATGGTATATAGTTGTTTTTACCAGCCAAGATTTAATGATTGGTCATTCTATTTTACTCACTGAATTATATGATACTGATCAAATAGCTTAGGCATTTATTTCAGTCTTGTTAAGGTCATTTTTTTTCTTCTCTTTTTTCTTTATTGTATAAACTTACTCCATTGTGATGTATTAATATGATAATGAAAAGACGTTTTACAGCATGCCAAAAGCTATTTGGTGTGTGTATTTTTCCATCTTTCTTACTCCCATCTTTCTCTCGTGTGTGTGTGTGTGTGTTATTCATGTGATGTTAATGACTTATGTACATGAAGAAGACTTGTATTACTTCAGTTTACCATGTTTATTACAAAATGTTCTCTGTTTCATTTTTCTTTCATCGCTAAATTGTAGGAACCTCACTCTTTTCATCTATTTGAAGGGTGGAATCTAGAAAGTCGGAGCGTTATTCATCAGCTGCACCATTGTCCCGTAAGTGATAATATTTATATCTTTCCTGGTCGAGTTAGAAAGCTCATTGTTGTCAATAATTCTCTCGTCTCTTAACGTAGGTAATCATATGCTAAGTGTATTAAATCTTTGATAAAATAATGATGTATCAACTGCGTTCTTACACACACATTTCTTGACTACCAAACAGCTGATGCACGCCTTCGCATTGTGTCTGAGAGGGTTGATTTCATTGATAACCTCATAATTTCAGTTTCGGTAATATGATCCTGTAATCTTTATCTCCATAGTGAAAGAAGATATGTATTTTCCTATCTGACCTTTACTTTTACTTTTACTCCTTAATTCAGATAGGTCCTCCCAATCCATTGTTCTTGAAATCTAAAGACAAAAGCACGTGGACTGCAAAAGACGTTGCTGACTCTGTTTTAGCCGACAAGTCTGCACTGGTATTTTGAAATTCAGGAAAAGCTTCTCTTAGTGAAATCCCCTTAAAAACATGTCGGATTTTGGAATGACGCTCTACTGTTTCATCACAGCGAGTAACCACAAGCCAACGAATGGATGAAAGTTCAATCCTTGATGCACATTCTTCTACAGTAAGTCTGCTGCTGCGAAGCTTTTTTCCTGTTTGTGACAAATGACAGTGCAATCAGTTTTTCTTACACGGTGCTTGTTGTGTTTTTAACTAAGGTTGATAGCGAGCCATATTGGTATTATGAGTATTTGGTTAGGAAATCACCAACTGAAATGGTAAGTCTCCTAATTTATCAGAAGATGAGTGCAGATGAACAACTAAGCTATTCACCATCAATGTTTCTTCTTTCTTTTTTTAAAAAATTTCTCGATGATGCAGGCCCCGTCATCAAACCTGTACCGACATTTTGTTGCTGCAACAGCTGAACGTGAAGGTAGGATGTCATACTAGTATCATATTGGTCATCTAGCTTTCTGTATGAAGTTTGTGCGTGTGTGTGTTGTTTGGTTGCCATGAATTTGAGCTGAATAGAATTTTTCCCCTTATGTATGTATCACAGGTTATTTGTACTCTCTCAATGCTTCAACTCTAAGCATGCAATGGGAGAAGGTGAATGCTCAAATCTTTTAACTCCATTTTTCACATAACTGCAGCACTGTTTATACAGAGGGGATACTGATATTTTTTTACCCCCTTTTGTGGTTGGGCGCAGATGGGACCATTCTTGGAGAAAACTGTGGCGTCGTTCCGCCTTCTTCCTCCTACTGAAAATTATGTTCCTCCTTACAAGGACCCCTGGAGATTTTGGTGAAAGCTGCTAGTGTTATGCAATCAAAAATTGTTTGCTGAGTTCAAAAGGAAGACTGCAACTTTTGTAATCCCATATTTTGGCCAGTAGTGAATTCTTCACTTTAGCTTTCTAAACCTACCAATTGTTTCCTGCTTTGTGTTTTGTGTGTGTGTGTGTGTGTGAGAGAGAGAGAGAGAGAGAGAGGAGCAAGGCCTTGGATAAAGTATAAGAACCTAATATAGACCTAAAGATGTGTTGGAGATCAAAGGCTGAATGCCCAAATCACAAGAAAATTCATCAGAAAGTTTCAGCATTCATTAAGACTCAAAAGAAGAGAGCGGTAGATACACAGCAAGAAGAGCATTGTATGATACATCTGATCTAACGAGCAAGTACCAAATGCAACGGTTTCTCGATTTAAAAGGAAAAAATAAAAAGAAACATTTTTCAACATGTAAAATTCTATTCGAAGTTCATGTACTACAAAACTAGAGGGCAAGAGCTCGGAGTTTATTAACCACAAAAACCCATCTATCTCCATTCGATCAGAGCTCCAAAGCTTGATTTTTCTCTCACCGGATTGGCTGCTGGTTATAATGGTTCTTCTCCTTCTTTTTGGCAGCCGCAAGTTTTGCACTCCGTGCTGCAGCCTCCATAGCAACAGCTCTTGCAGCGGAGTCAACCTCCTTGTTTGATTTCTTTTTCTTAGCAGAAGCCACCTTCTTGAGCCGCTCCTTCACATCAACAGCAGAAGCATCTCCCTCCACATGTTCAGTCTCATCTTGTTCGTTAGGAGTATCTGAGGTATTGGGCTGGTCCTGAGGTTCCTTCGCCTCTTTGGAGGCCTTATCCTTCTTCTTCTTCTTCTTTGCACTTTTGGATTCTGCAGGTGCAGCACTGTCTTTCTTCTCTGCAACTCCATTCAGTTGCACCTCTTTCCCATCTTTGTTCACATCTGCAAGAGACCAAAGATCAGATTTGCACTTATATTGATAGAAATCAACTGCATATTCTAACTTTACCTCATCAATGACAATCTATTTCTAGTAATTAGGGAGGGACAAACTGAAGCTGCGTTATTTTCACACACATTGTGTGACAGGCTCCAAAAATGCATGCGAGATAACAAAATAAAGACCCAGCACGAAAATAATTGGTAGCACACCAATCATAGAGCATTTTTCATGCTCGGACCAGCAGTTGCACATAGATGATAGGGACACATAAATTACCGTTTGTCTCATCTTCAGCTTTCTCTTTGGGGTTTACTCCAAAATCAGCCAAAATGGCCTCTAATTCAGCAAGCTCCTTTTTTCTTCTCTCCTTCTTGGAAAGCTGTCTTTCTGTCTCCCTAGGTGCTGGAGATTGTTCAACCTGTGTTTCGACTACCGGTTCAGAAGGTTCTCCGACCTCTGTTTCATGATCAGGCTCCTCTTCTACATCATCATCACCTTCATCAAGAAGCTCATCTTCACTCTCACTTTCCTAAATTTTGGATGGAAAATCAAGCTTAAGTCCCAAGTAGAATTTAGTCATTCCACACCAAAATAAAATTCAAGAGAGGAAGAAGGGGCATCAATATAACATAATTCAATGGGCAGACATGCATATTCACACCAAAAACCATACTCTGCAAATCTACTAAGTCATGTAACATCTCTAAATAGCCATTACATATCTACAGATGGCTCTTGCAGAAAGAGCCAAGAAGATAAAAGCAATCAGTAGAAATTTGCAACTAACAAGAATAATGAAAGAGACATACCCCAGGTGGTTTATGCAGAGGGGGAGACATACCCCAGGTGATAACATTACAGTAGTATAAATGTGCAACTAACAAAGATATCAAGAGAGAGATACCGCAGGTTGTAACAGTACAATAGAACATGAAAAAAATACATGCTGAGGAGCTACGGTTTTGATCAATTATGATATTTACTTGTCTGAGATTGTTTGATCACTATAAAGCAACCTGTAGATACATCCCATATGATGCTGAACAGGGAGAAGATTGGTGAATCAGGGAGA
Source organism: Monilaria moniliformis (assembly GCA_034509125.1). NCBI lineage: Eukaryota > Viridiplantae > Streptophyta > Magnoliopsida > Caryophyllales > Aizoaceae > Monilaria > Monilaria moniliformis. The sequence continues at coordinate 16,626 of JAYDZE010086605.1, forward strand.
TGTTAATTAAACAAAGCAAGGACGATAGAGCAAAAGGCTAGTTTGCAGGTGATCCCAGATAGGCTAGTCCAAGTTTTTTTTTTGTTTACAAGAAACTAAAAACATTATCAAATAACAATATAAGTTGACAAAACAAGATTACACTGACTTTTGGCATTTTCAGTTCAGTAGGAAGAAGAAAGTTCTATAGTTGATGGAAGCATATTGGGGCAACTTATATATAGAACAGAAAGCCACAACAATAATCATTCGTAGAAGAAAGGAGAACTTCTCTTGTTGAGAAAACGAGCACAAGTGAAATACAATTCGTAAACACGTCATTTGCAATCTTCAAATAATCCATCTCACATAAAATCATCGATAACTTTTGTGCAGGTGCAGGAAAAAGGGATCATGCATGAATCCAGAAATCATTTGAAGTCAACAAAGAAAATTAATAACCGAGGGACATTAATCATGAATATTATCAGATCGTAACAAGCTTAATTGTAAAATGACAAGAGATGCCTGGTACAGAAAAGGAAAGCGAAGCAAACATTGAAACAAAAACATATTTTCATATAAAAGACAAGACATCAACTAACCTTTTACAATTAACCTCTATTAGTAAAGTGTGCCGTTTATCAAACACATTAGTAACTAGACAAAAAGTGAAAGTGGCAGCTACAAAGTGACAACAACTAACACAAATGAAATACCAAAGAATCAACAAATGTAGGAAATGGTATTTCTCAACCTCAGCAGTATAATACAACAAGCGCAGATTTTAAATTGGAAAAAAAATATTGTTTATTTAGGCATAAAAAGCCAAATGCAGCACATTTTTAAGGTAAAAACACCAAAGGATCAATAAAAGCAGGACCTAGCAAACCGTCAAGTCAACGAGCATCATAAATTATTCATATGTATCCAAATCCAATTTATTTTAACAAACACATGCGCACTTCCAAATGTTAGAAATTAGAAATATTTAATCGCCAAACTAAATAGACAACAATAATAATTTTAAAAAGGAATTGTGAGCGAAAAGCACCATGATGACTTATACCTCCAAATGATCTTGTTTCTCTGTTTCATCCACTTTATTCAAACCGGAACCTCCCCATATAGCCTGGGGAGGAGCCGTGGTGGCATAGTAATCATCGTCATCCTCATCATCCACATCTGCCCACGACTTCACTGTCAAAGGTGCTGGAGCCCAGAACACCGGCTTCTCCTCCGCTTTTGATTTTCCAGAAGCAGCGCCAGTCTTAGAGGAGCTCTTATTCCCCTTGGACGAACCCTTATCTTTGTCAGATTTCTTCTTCTTCCTCAAAGTCTCCAGCGCCGCAAAAACATTGGTGTTGCTCACGGTAAACGATCCCTCATCCCTCCTATTCCCACCTCCAACCATTTTCCACCGCCCGCAAATCAAAATCCCTCGTGAACGATCGAAAATTTCAAGCTCAGATGCACCAAATAGCCGATTATTTTCGGGACTGGATCTCCCGAAACCAATCAACAATTACTGCTTCCAGAACAACAAATGAAAACCAAAACAACCCGAAATTTGATCAAATTCTTTAAAAAGTAAAAAGAAAAAACAATCCAAACTAGAGGTGAGTTTATCGCGAGATTATTAATCGAACAGAGTTTATGTGCGTAGACAGACGAATATCAAAATTCCCGATTATATATCGCAATTTATATCCTCCCTAATCCAACAGTTCCGATGAGCTCGAAAATGCGATTTCAAAATGTAGGGTTAACACGAAAATAGGGTTTCGAACAGGAACAGAGGCGCAGCTTCTAGGGTTTGGTGTGTAAAATGCGTTACGCTTATCTGCGGAGTATAGCTTGTGCATCTATATACGTACGTTAATGCGTTACATATATATATATAGAGAGAGAGAGGAGAGAGGAGAGAGAGACGCCGACGACGACAAAAGAAGGGGCTTGTGGTGCAGATAACGTGAGAGAGAGTGTGAGAGAGAGAGAGGCAGAAGTTAAATATACTGGAACACTATTTGTGGTAGGGGTGAGCATTCGGTTTTTGGTTCGGTTTTTTGCCCAAATCGAACCGAACCGAAAAATTAATTTTTTTTTTTAAATTTAAATCGTATCAAACCGAATTATCTGAAAAATCGAATCCAAAAAACCCAAATCCGAACTATAAAAACCGATCTGAACCGAAAAAATCGAAATTTCATAAAATTATCTGAAAAACCGAAAAACCAAAAATCCAAAAATCTAAAAATGTGTGTATATATATGAAATATATATACATATATATATGTAAAAATATAAATATATGCATATATTAAATATATATATATATATACATATATAAATATATTTAGTTATTATTATATTATTAATATATATATATATATATAATATTAAATATAAATGGTTTTTCGGTTTATAGTATATCCGAACTGAACCGAACCGAACCGAAAAACTGAAATTTGTGAAAAATCAAAACCGAACCAAACTGAAATCCGAAAAAAACTTAACCAAATTTTAAATTTCGATTGGTTCGGTTCGGATTTCGGGTATTTTGCTCACGCCTACTTGAAGAGACACCATTGCAATCTGAAAAACCAATGTATTATCTTTAATCATCCCCACCATAAGGGAACAAAAGTGGATATTGTAATGCAAGATCAGATAGATGTAGTTCAATAATGCGCTTCAATTCACTATTCTGAGATTTAACAATAATATCTCAATCACCCAAAGCTTTATCAAAGTCCCCGAAAACCAATACAGCAAGTTCAGATACAGAAGGTAAATTATAGGTTCTACCATCCCTACCTCGCTTACCGATCAACCTTAAATTAACATTTATATGGTTTTCTCCAACAATCTTCTGCCTAGCCATTCGAAATGATTTTGTCAAAACATTATTTTCATCTAACATCTTCTGAATGTCGACAACTATATCCTTATGAAGACTGCTCATTTCATCCATCACTCTGAATCAAAGAAAAAAAATTATTCAATGTTTATTATAATAATAATTTACTTAATAAAAATCAATATACATGACATACCTCACCGACATCGATCTACCATCGGCCTCATTTTCGGTATCATAGATGTATAATTGGGCAAACTTCGGTGCACAACCATCTAGCGGCATTAAACTCCCAATTAGATGATAATTTTGCCCATGCAAATGAAAAACAAGGGGTGAACCATCTTTATTAAAACTATTATCAATTTTGCCTCCTATAGATGTAAAATCAAATATTGAATTATAAGAATGAATATTTTTCAAAAAAGTGTACGCTCTTCGAGTCTTTAGAATACATTAACTCATGCAACACTCTGGAAGGCACCAACATATTTGGAATTTGAATCTTCCCTCTCATACAACAAACGGAATATTTGGTTTTTTTTAATTACATGGTTTGCCTAATCGTTCTGCATACCAAAACACTGCACCACAATATTCACAAATAAATGAAGCATCACCAATATCCCAATACTCTGGAAAACAAATCATTTGGCTTAAAAATGCAAATTTTGTCAATACACAAATTTTGCACATATTCAATACCTTCATTTGCCACAAAATTTGAGAAGCTCAAAATATTTTCATTGACATTACATGACTTAGGTGGCTCTCTATAACTATCAATGAAGTTCATGCCGCTTGCAACAGATCTACTTACATCACCTATAAAAAAAATTATTAAGAATATTAGAATTCTCTTCATGTAATAAACTAATAATAGAGCACATAAATTAGTTATTAACTATAACGAATTATGCAATAAATAGAGGCCAACACATTTTACCATTCATATTTTCACCACATACAAATGATGGAACTAATGTCAATGGACTATTTGCAGAAGAATAAACAATCTTAATGCCAGAATTGTAGCTTATATTCAACCAACGAATCTTCACACATGATCTATTTGTAAAATTACAAAAAAATAATATTAATTATTTAAATTTTATATTAATTCATCTTTAATATTATTTCTAAAATATGAACAATTTTTAATTCGTACATTACATAATATTAACATAAAAGTGTAAAATAAAATTATATAAATAACATATATCCTATTTCTTTCAACAAACAGAAAATTGCATAAAGTTAAAATAAAAGTGTAGAATAATCAAGATTCAGAAATCATACTAATAATTTAATTAGCAAAAACTCGGCAAAAATATGTTTATACACATGAGGCGACTAATTTATTAGTCTACATGGGCTGCATCTAAAAATTTTAAAGGGGCCGATTTAAAATTCATTCCATATGTCTTAAATGGGTCATCATTTTAGATTTAAAAATATCCATCGGAATTGCCTACAACAATAATCAAATGGGAACTCTTAAGGGTGTGTTTGGTACATTAGATAACTCATGTTATGATACTTTAACTAGTGTTATTTAAGTGTTTGGTATGCATGTTACACTATCATGCTGGCCCGTGATACATTGTTGGCCCGATGACGTGGCTATGATATTTCACCCAAACCTTATGTTATGTTGACGGGAAGAGGACGTCTGATACAGTATCAGAACTCACGTTTAAATCTGTTTTTGCCACTGATGCCCTCACACTCTCTCAAAAAACATCATCTCGTCTGCGTTGTATGAATTTCGCCTCGTTCAATTCACTCTCTGTCTGTCGCCGGTGCTTGGTAGCCGTCTGGATTGAGTAGGCAATCTCCCCCCTCCCCAACAATTGTTAGGTATTCCTTGCGCTTTGTTGTTTTCTAATTTTAGCCATTTTGCTCGAAATTGTGTCGGGGATCTGGTTGAATTTTTCGAGCATGGTTTTCGAATGGTGTTTTTGTAATTGTTAAGGTGTAAATATGGGGGTGGGGATTGTAGAGATTCTATGTATGAGTTCTATGCAGTGCAAAATTAAGACCTTTATAGATGACTTGCAAATTAACCCATCACTGAAAGTCGCCGGCAAGGTGTTTGAAGAAAGTCCCGTCCCTGTGCTGCAAACAAACCCTGCCCAGTTGACGCACGCTAAGTGCTCGACGAAATTCCTAGCTTTGCTTTGAAGTATTCTGCACAGTTGACGCCGAGATTTCTTTTGCCATCCACCCAAATAACAAATGCAGGAACTCGTGAACTGAAAAATAAAATAAATATTTGCATAAATGAAAGTCGAATAAAACGTTTTGAGCCGGCCTTAATTACATTTGAAGTGTCTGAGTAAATGCTAATGTGGAGGGAAGCTTTTCTTTTGAAGTGATCCTTTTTTATCTCGCATCTTCTCTCACTAGCTTTTGTTTTTCTTTATCGTAATCTATGTGTTGCTTTATAGATTTGTGCATAGAGAAAATGTGGTGGTTTGAATTAATGATAGCTAATCAAATTGCAGAAGTCTCGTTTTTTCCCTTTTGCATGCATATATTGTTTTCAAGTAGCTCCTTAATTTCTGCTAGCTTACAAATTCTGGCCGAAACATCTTGACCCTTCGTACGAAGCAGTAGTAGGGATGAAGAAGCTGGAGAGATCCATGTGGCATTTGTTGTTGTACGTAAATAAAATCTAATTACGAGGGCAGTTTGGTCAAAACAGAATTTAAACATGAGAACAAACATATGTACCAAATAGCAGCTAAACTAACTCAATATTCAAACATGCTCAATCAAACAGCCAACATAGACAATCCAATCGTGACTATGATGTTAGTTAATCACAATCCATATCCTATCATTAGCTAACATGACATGTGTACCAAACGGAGCCTAAGTGGTTATAAATTTCGGAGAAGATTCACCTAATATCTCCGGAAATATGATTTAAAACGGAAGCAAAAGTAACACGTTTTCTGTATTTCTGTGATCCACAGTCCACCTTTTGACAAATAATATCTCTCTAAAAAATTGGAACTCCATTTCTATTTTATATAGTAAGTCTATATGAAAAATACTATATTAAACGTATAAAATTGCTGAATTAGCAATAAAATTAACTGCAATTAAAAAAAATCGCTTCTTATGAAGTTTGAACCATGGTGCTACATTTGTCTAGTTAGTAGATGCATCCACCTTAGATTTTTTTTACTAAATGCTAAAAATAATTATATATTCTCATAATATTTGGGAATTCTCGGTATGACGTCTTCTCTGCTCTAAATCTTGTAAATAATATATTACTTAGGACATAGATGTAATTCTATATTAAAGGTGCAATTATTTCAAGCCCATAAATTATTCGCGACAATCTTTTTGCATGATTGCATCAAAAAAATGAAGTTCAAAACCAGATAAAAAGTTTATAAGTGAATGACATGATATAATAACACTAGATGGGCAACTCCATAGTGGGGCGGTTCGTTTTTCAATTAAATTTCAGTAAGTGCTAAAATAGTATATTGTCATTATCAAATCTAAGTAATATGAAGAGAGACATGTCCATTATCTACGAAAAAAATGGAAATCATTATTACATTTTTTGTGCTAATTTTGATTGAGGCATTTCAACTCCTAGGAATCTGATCCATTATCAATGCCATAATTTACTCCCCAAAAAAACAAACTCTAATTTGTCCCTGACAGTGCAATCTTGATTAGGGCACACATGCAATTATATTTTAGTGGGAACAAAACATGTGATTGGCTACATCTTATTTCTTCTTAAAACATTACATCATTATACATCAACTTGATGCTTGTCATGTCATGATCCCAAAATAAAAAAGAAAAATTGACCTTAATTTGTAGGCATATCAATCAAGTATATATGTTCATAAGTTAAATCAATACAATGATAGTAGAATTATATTTTCATCATCAATATATTTTGATGTGTATATATTGTCATACGATAACAATGGGATGTCAAATATACAGACTTAAAAATGAAGTACTGCTTTATGGTTGAGTTATGGGCATATTAAGATAGGGATATATGCCAAAGATTGCTTATATGTCGATTCAAAGTCGAGCTTAATTTCACGTCTGACAATTCGAATTACATATTGTTTTATTAATATATCAAAGTGAATTTGGGCACAAATGAAAAGACAATGATTGCTTCATTCATGAGGCATCTCACTCACAATAGATTAGAAAAAGTTAACCAGCCTCGAAATAATTTCCCACTGTCGGCATAAATACTACTTAATTGTTGTTTTGTGGAATTTAATAAGAATTGAGATTAGATTTTATGGATTTTGGAAGGAATTCTAGTCTGTTTAGGATTCTATTTATTATGATTTTTTTTCTTATAAATAATTCCTCTATTGTAATTGTATAATGCATCATATTTTTATCATAAATTTTTCATCCAAAATATTTCTAGTTTGGCAGCGCCTCCAAACGTAGTCTCGTAAAAGTGAACTAGGTAACCAATTATCGTGTTCTTTATTGATTTTTCGTGATTTGTATTGTTTCCCAACACATGGTATCTAGAGCTTCTAGTTAGGAGAGAACAATCACGAGATAGGCCATGGAAAGATTTCAATCGAGAAGTTTTATGGATCGAATTTTGGTTATGGAATATGCATATCGATTATCGAGGAATACCTCTATGGTAAATACATATACTGATGCGAATCAAATATTCTTATCTTTCTCCCTTTGTTTTGTATGGTTTTATGGTGATTCTAGACTCACTTAGACGGCTTATTCTTGTGTAGGAAGCGAAAACGGGCAAAGAGTGCAATTTTGGATGAAATCTGGAGCCAAAGAGGGCTACCCGACCGGGTGGCCATATGTTCAAGAATCACCCGGCCGGGTGCGACAACCAGGGAGAAACAGAGAGTTCACCCGGCCCGGGTGCTTACAAGACGAAGGATCACCCGGCCGGGTGATCCAGCCAGACACTCCAGAGAGTTCACCCGGCCCGGGTGATTACAAGCACAAGAATCACCCGGCCGGGTGCAGAGCGGTGGCACCAATGCAGAAACTTCACCCGGCCCGGGTGCTTAGCAGCGCAGGTTTCACCCGGCCGGGTGTTTTGCGCAGACACGCCATTTTCGCGCTGAACAGGCCCAGAACTCAATTTCTCGGCCCATGGACTATAAATAGAGCCTTGCACGCATTTCTAGGTCATCTCATGCATTTTGGAGGCTGTTCTTAACAC